>OMLM01003010.1:7278-36283 GCA_900302695.1 Helostoma temminkii | reverse complement strand
CCCACATTGTACGCTATACAATACATAATAATAATAATAATAATAATAATAATAATTGATACTTTATTAATCCCCTTGGGGAAATTCTTCTAATGCTGAATTAATATTATGTTCACCCTATTACTGACATCATGGTTTGCTAATTTATTGATGGGTACTTTAGAGTGATTTCCATCCATCCATCCATCCATCCATCCATCCATCCATCCATCCATCCATCAGTGTACCATAACCTACTATAGGTTAAAATAATCTTTACTCTTTTATCTCAGACCACGTGAGATATTTGTCAAAAGATATTTCTAACTTCAGGCAGCCTAAACCATTCCTTATTTTGTCTGTCGCTGTACATCACATCCCTACATGTGACAGATGTGCTATTAATATTGTCTTCTAGTGCAACTAACGAACTCTGTTGACTTAGTTCTGTTTTTGTTTGCTGATTTCTAACAGACTTGCGGATCAACTGCATGAAATTCCTCTTTTAGATGCTTTGTTATCTTTATGATTATGAAATCTCATGGACGCACAGTTCCTCGTGACCAGGTGGCACTCATCAGAAACAAGAGATTTGCGTTTGCACAGTTAAATAAGCTTGAATCTGACGGGAAGCAGTCATGCAAAGAAGACTTGTGCACAAAAGTCAGACATTTAACAAAAGAATATACAAATGTTGTGGCATGTGGCCTAGTGTCCCAAAACTTTACCCCAGAATGACCCTCAACCTTGTCACAAGGCCAGTCACTCGCAGTTAAACTAATCCAATAATTAGAGGGTATTTTCCCCCTTCCCAGTCCTCTACTTCTTTTCCCTGACACACACAATAATTAATCCTGATCCTGGTGTACAGGAGACAGACTGGTAGGGGCTCACAGAGCCACTTTTTAAAAACCCACTTTGCAGGATTGGTTTGACTCAAGGGACTAAGATGCTCTGATTTGCATTAGCATGGCTTGGGAGGACACACTTCTACCCATATGGTGCAATCAGTGAAATTATACAACACCAGAAATGCCAAAGGGCTTTGTGGGTAGGCCTGTTAGATCTAGATAACCCAGCACAGCATTCAGTTGCTGAATCTCACAGTGCTTGGTAAGTGTAAAAGCAACAGATGCATACAACTCAGTGACTCCAACTGCCTACCAAACACAGCCTGGAATGTGTTACACAATTCCTTTTACAGAATGAGGAGGACAGTGCAGGTACAGGTAATGGTGATAGTCTTGATTAAGATGTGTGGTTCTTAGCTTTTTTTCCTCTAGTGACAGATGAGTGATGGATATCTAGTTTTAACTTGAACCTCTCCCCTACTGATTGTCTGCTTTGCACTGAGAGATCCCGTAATCCTCTCCGTCTGTTTCTGTGAGCCCCTCACTACGCATTTCATTAGACAGAAGTAAAGAATCCATACAGATCCAGCTTATCTCCTCAGCTACTCTTCCGCTGCAAAAAAAAACACACACACACACACACACTTTACAGCAGCAGTACTGGCAACAAGAAAGTGTCCGTTGCTTAGAAATCTCTTTGAAAATCTGCTCACACAGCCTCCAACCACACATGTACAAACTCACACATACAGACACACACACTTTTCACATTGAGCAAGGCAGGAGGTCTATTTGGCATAATGAAGAGAAATCAACCGTGATGCTCTGGAGGCTCTGCTCTCACTTCTGAGGTGTTCCCCCAGCAAAAGAGGAAGAAAGGAAACACATAGTCTTCTGCCGTTGACTCAGCTGTAATTGGGATTAGCATTAGCATATGTCCCTCAGCCTTGGAGCAGAGCTGCGAGGCTTCCAGCCTGTGAGACTTCCTCTATCACAGCACTGCATCTGTCTGCTAGAATTAGCCTTCCTATGCCAGCCTATTGTTGTAAATGCGTGTCTCACCTGGCAGCTGTCTGCAGGCACAAGGCCCATCTGTCACCTGGGTCGATTCACCTCCAAAAAGCTGTGTCCATTATTCACTGGAGACAGTGTGACTGGCAGTCTGTATGGCAGTCGGGCAGAAATCACTGGAAACTCCGTCCTATGTGACCTCTTTTGGCCGGCAAAGCAGCAGTTGCAATAATATGGGCTGAGGTGATATTGATCTGAGACACCAGGGGCACTACTGATATTTATTTATTAACAGGGGAGAGGGGGTGACTAACCTCGCAGATTGTGTTTGTGTCTATTGATGATGTAGTCAAGCATTTTGTGCGCACATGTGTAGTACGCACTAGTGTGTGTATACAGTACAGGCTATATGACACCTAGTTTTGGTGACCTTTGACAAAATCTATGTATATCGATACAATAACTGATTAATTTGAGCAGTCGAAAAATGTCATGCGGTTTATTTAAAAAGCTGTTAGATTTATAGATATTTATAGATTTATATACCCTTGTCAGCATAGAGGGGAAACTCCTTTTACCTGTGTGTCATGTAAACACATGAATCACAGTACCACCTTCCTGAAACTAAAACTTAAACATCCCGTGTTGCGGACGGACACGCAGCATGTTGAAACCTCATGTGTACTGGAGTATGAGTCTTATTCTAACTTCAAGTCGCTGTGTTACCTTGCTGTCAGGGGTTCAGTAATATTGACAAAAAAGATTAAATTGAATGAACAAAGAAAAAGCCAGTAATGGATAACAGCGCTATTTCCTCTGTGGGTCAACAGTGTTTTTTTTTGTTTTTTTTCTATAGCTACTGGTGGTTAAATATTGAATTCTTGTGGCCCCTTTGGTCAAAGATCACAACGAGCCCACGGTTCCATAATGCCCTTTGTGCTTTTTTTTGTCTCGTACTAGCCCATCTGTTTTATAAGACACAGCGTGTCTATGGTGAATTCCATTGAATGTAAACATGTAAACAAATTAAACAGGGTGACTTTTAATTTGAATTTCAAAGCAAATCATCATCTTTTGAATTTTTTAATACTCTCCACAGCCAGAATCGTATAACATTTATGTTTATGAAGCTCATAAAAGGCTATAGTGGCAAAGTGTGATTGCACAGAGAGTTGACCCATATGCACATCACACACATTTACTGATAATTACTCATCAGTTTATTATTAGCATTATTACATATACCTTAGTAATAACCAGTCAACTTGTCTCCTCGTTGTAACATTAAGCCAGAAACAACTGAAAGGTTTTAGTGTTGCAAGCACATATTCTGTCAGACATCCAGCTCACAGTAGGCTATTCCAACAAGATTATGAGTAATTGAGTAGCAACGTCAGTGTTATCTTATTTTCTGATAGCAAGAAGCTGTCACTACATCGCCTACAGTATGAAGGAAAGACTGTATGAGAAGTTCAAGTCCAAATTTTTGTGTCTCTGGCTAGAAACTGTTGACTTTCTACAAACTGTTCTGTGTATTTGACCTTCAGCTTAACAACCATCTTACTTCTTGTTCTTGCCCCTCTTTTTTTCTAGATGTGACATTTGCTGCCAAAGGCTACTTTGATGCTCTGGTCAGAATGGGTGAACTGGCCAGTGAGAGTCAAGGATCCAAAGATTTGGGTAAGTGACTGACATACATCTGATAGCCTCAGTTTTTGACATTTTCTTGTGCTTCTTCTGTTTTGCTGTTGGCCTCGGTCGCACAGACCTTCACCAGCAGCATCAGCAACCTGCACACGTCATCCAGCATCAATTTTTTATTGTGCCAAAATGCGACAACGGAAGCTTAGTTGCATTCAGAGAGAAAGGTGTGGGTTGTATTTTAATTAGATTTTTTTCTCAGTCATTTCACTAATTTCATCTCACCTAAAGCAGTTTGTTGTTACCTTGCGTCCTAGAGGAAATAACATTTGAATTAATAGTCCTCTTTTTGTCAAATGCCATCAGAGAAAGAAATAGGTAACAATGTTGTGTGCAGTACTGTCAGCACAGTGAGGTGGGAGCTGAGGGTTTTTTTTATTTACAACACTGTAGTAGGTGATAAAATGCTTTCATATGACATTTTTATTTAGTAGGAATTTTCCAATTTAATGGATTTCCGATGTATGTATTGATTCTGCACGGAAAAACGTATCTGTATAGCAGACGTCAGAAGTGTTGGACCTCATGGGATGGTAGCTGCGGCTGCTTCACAGTGTGTATGTGTTCTGGTTACAAACATAGAGGTCAGTTGCAGAAGAAACACCTGGTTCTCTCATAGTGAGTGGTTTCCTAGGTGATCGGTGTCTCTGAGTGTGTCTGTGTTTGCTGTCACCAGCCCATGGGAATTCAGCTCCTGTTTGATGAGATTCCCTTTGCATCGATTCTGCATTCAGCTGCTTGATCTGCGCAGAAGTAGCTGTTGATTTGACGGGGCCTTTGTTTCATTGTAGCTGAGATCCAGTTTGGATTTTCTCCAGCTCAACCAACAGGGATTGACATGAAAGTGCTGTCAGGATCTTTTATTCAGCAAGCACCCCCTCTCTCTTTACCTCTCTGTCTTCCTCTCCTATCTTGCAGCCTTAGTTAGCTTCTCCATTGATTCCAAAGTTTATAGCAGTACCCCAATATTCAGGTAGCATTACAGTTGTGGGGTCTTCCAAGCCATGCTTGTCACGAAAAGAGAGCAACAGTTGTGTGACTGTGACAGCTGAGTTAGTTTCTTTTTACAATACCATAGCTTTGACAGCATGGAATTCTATATTATTAAAAAAAGTATTGTCAGATACTGTATAATTAAATGTGTGTTTACGCTTCTGTGTGTGCTTGTAGGCGAGTCAGCCTCTCATTGTTCTGCTTGTTCGTCAAGCTATACCAAAGATAATATTACTCAGTTTTAAAACAAAAAAAGGTTGTGATGTACAGTAGCTGTTCATTATTAGTGTCAAGTGCAGTGCATTGGCTACACCCAACATTCTTCTGCAGGCCACAGGGGAATGATTGGTGTTTTATTTTCCAACCTGCTCATGAGTTTTTGGAGTCTCCACCCTGTGGTCAGTACCAGTGTCCTGGCATCCTGTCAAACCACATGCAGGAGCGAGAGCTGAAACTCAGAGCTTCCTGTTTGGTGAGAGAGTACAGAAAAATCTGTATGATCAGAGGATATGGCAGTACTGGAGGGTGAACTGAATATACCACAGAATTGACAATTGTTTTGCAGAGTATTTATATTGTTTCCCTCTAAATAATATAACTAAAAAAGTATTTTTTTTTCACCTCCTGCTACAGAGGTGAAAAGATTTGGAATATCTTCCCAGTGTACCTGATAAAAATGAACATGAACATAAACTCAGGCTGTTAAACATTGTGGCAGGTTGGAACTTAACTCATAATACATCTATGTTTTCCCACACAGACATCTTCTTGATCAATTACTTGGCATCATGTCAGATCAAAAAAGATAAACTTGTTTCTGTGGCTTACTTGTATTTGCACATAATCCCACATGACAATGTGTGTATGTGTTTGAGCTCTTGTTGCACCTCTTTAACGCCTGTTAATTCCATAGAGGTTTAGTAAGAGACGGGTTGCAAATGGTCCCACCTACACACCTAAGAGTCGGCAGCTGCTCTCCATCTCTTTCTTCCTGCCCCCTTCCCTTTCCCGCTGTCTTTCACACACACTCATAAACATTATGCTTAAAATGGGGAAGGAAATTATGTTGTGAATTAATACACTCTGTTGCTGTTTCTGTTATTAATAAATGAAACTTGGCTTGAGTCGTAATCGTTCTTTTAGAAGACAGCAGTTAGTACTGGAGTCCACCCTTGTGTATGTGACCTGCTTCCTGTTATTATACATACGTGTTTATGGGCATTTTCTGTACACACCTCCCCTGTCATTTTCATGTGTTTATACAGTATGAGTGCTCTTTTAATCCACTTGTGTATATGTCTGCTTAAGAGACACAGTCTATCTTTCTCTCTCTCCTCAGCCCACTACTCCCACACTCTCCCTCCCACATATCCTCCTCTGGTTGGGCTAATCATCGGCTGTCACTTTGCCACCCACACACACATTCATGCACATGCACACACTATAACACACACCTGCTCTCCCGCCCTCATTTCCCTCTTCTCTCCCTGTGTTTCTGCCAACTTCTTCTTCCTTTACCCCCTCTTCATGTAAAAGGAGTGAGTACTTATTACTTAAGTGACATTTGTGGCTTCCCATCTCCTTTAGGGAAATACAGGAAGTCCTGAGTTTGTGAAGCTGGAGATATTTACAACAATCCTAAAAGCCCAGCTCGCCTTCCATTGTGTTTATGTTCCTCTGATCTACTTGGCCTGTAGCCAAGGTGGCAATTTACAGGTTTTAACTCATCCTCTAATTATTTAGTTGTCATTTCTAGAACCACTTTATCTTTGTTGTGAGTGTGTCAAAAAATCAACTTTTGCTTTTTTACAAAAAACTTTTGACAAAAGTCAAAAATCAGGGCAATCGGCTAAATTGAACTAAAGTTTTTTGTCGGCTTTGCCTGCCATAAGTATGGACATGTACAACATACTATTACCAGGACAAATCTGAGCAACACTGCAGAAATCAGCTTTTCTAAAAACATCAAGTTTAAATGCACATAATTAGTTTAAATTAATGCGAACCACACAGCACATCCTGAAGTGTCACAACCTACTGTAGTGTTTATGGCAGTTGAGTTTTGCAAAGTTGTCAAAAAGCCTTAGCTTAAAACAATTATTTTTTAATTAGTGGGGTTTGATACCAAATACTTTCTCAGACTATTTTTCATATGGCTTCATGTCTAGATCATACATTTTGTTAGGCGTGCTATTTTTTCCACTTTGAGCTTGCTGAGGCAAGAACAATAGTCTAGTTAACTGAAGGGGCTGCTTGGCATCCCGTGTGTCAAATAACCAGGGAATTTTAAGTACTCCCACTGAGGTGACGACGTCCATTCAAATATAATGAAATGTTTGAGTGAAGCAACAAAAAAAACAATACAACAACAATGGATATAATCTGAACAGGAACAAGATAATCAGACCTACAGTAAAGTTAGACCCATTTTTTGACCCATGAATATAATGCACTATCCTGACAGAATAGCATAATTGTTTTGTCCTACATACTGAAGGTAGCTGGGCTTTTGGCTGTAGGCCTGTTTACAACTTGCCAGCATGGTCAGCCTGTTCTTTTAGTGTCCTCAGGTGAAGTAGAGTTAAGAGCTGCTCTGTGCTTGGCTGGGTGTGTCCACTCCTCTGTCCTACATGTTTTCCATTTTTGTAAGTTACAATAATTACAGGGAAGGAAAAACTGAGTACTAGCCTAACTATAGCATATAGACTTTGTTCAATTCCAGCTGGCTTCCCTCATCCTCTCCTCTTGGTAAACAATTATCTAAACTACTTTTTGGCAATATGGCTAATTAGTCTGTTTTAAGTACCTGAATGGGAATGTGAGGTGTTTACAGTTCAGTCTCTCTAGCCAGAGAACTAAGCTTATCAGCTTCTGTAACCTTGCTACAGTAAGGTGCCAGTAATTGGCACATTTTAATAACACACATGTATGATACAGCATAAAGGCATACCATGTGGGAAATAACATGTACTAGGAATAAAAACACATATTAAACAGTAGTCAACCAGTGGATTGCCTAGGTAACTGAAAACATCTTATAGTGCTCCCAGTAATTACCTAAGAGAACCAAAAGGTTCTCAGGGTAAATGAGGCTACAAACTGATGTAGCATAATTGTCTTTTTTAGGTTAATGGATCTGGGACACAAGCATTAAATTTCTGCTAGTAAATGGATACTGTCTAAAAGGCTAGATGACATCTGTTGTTATGAACAGAGGTTAGTGGATGAAGCATTAATTCTAACATGCTGTATTTGAATGAGCCCCAGCAAATACACTGTTTACATGCATCTTTCAGTTTCCCCTCTCTGTCTTTAGTTTGGCCTACCTCTCTCTCCTCCAGCACCTGTCCCTGTTTAAATGAGAGCAGAGGAGCTCTTTTCTTAGCTTGGTGCCACCATCCCAGGGGTCCCTGCCTTCTCCTGCTCTATTTCTGAGACACGCACTGCATGATGGGTAGGCAGTGGCCCCCACACTCTCTGTCTACACACATTCACATTGCCCTTGATTTGTTCGTGGCAGTGACATGTTACCGAAGTTGAGGTTAGATACAGCTCGGATGGACATGAGCGAGACTGCATGTACAACTCGCTCTCTCTCTCTCTCCGTTTTCTTCTAATAAGCTCCAGTGCACTTGTCAGAATATTTCATGTGTTTGCATTGGACACTGTTTAGGGTAGCATCAACACTGCAAGGCATCACAGTCAATACCAGCTAATGTGAAAGTGAGATCAAACCAGTATGTCTACATTTTGGGTGGTGTATTCAAATATGTATTTTGTTGGTGTGGGGTTTTATCTGAAGTCTGTCATCACTATGCAATAACCCCTGAAGCATTTGGAAATTATTTTCTATGGTGGAATAGACTGAGATCTGATAATATAGTGCAACTGTCATGGTGAACTATCACGTAATCCCCTTGTGACCCCACACTCAACCTGCACCGAAGTAGCTGCAGCAGGAGTGTGTTTTCCAATCGCACACTCTCAGCATCTATTTGAAAATTCAAAATTGATTTAAAGCTGCAACAACTGATATTTTATACATTACTAAGAAATTTAGTGAAGATTTCATGTTCCTGGGTTACATATAAGCTTTTTATTGTTATTCCAGTAAGGCTGAGGCATTTGTGTTGCTACAACCTGCAAAACAGCCCAAGTGACACTTATGAAAAGAGCAGGTCCAAGCACAAACACCCTCTGGTGTTGAGTTTGATTTGCTTGGTAGTCGGTGATCTGAAACTATAGGGCCTTTAAATTATAGTTAGATGCCTTAAATCAGCAAGCTCTAAATTCTGTAGTTAGTTGGTCACACTGGTGTGTTTGCCTATCTTTATCATTATCATTATCATTATCATTATCGTTAAGGCTTACAGTAAATGTGAGTTCATAACAGTATGAAGTATCACTAGTTATTACTGCATTTTCTGGGGATTTTTTCACTTCTCTCCAATCTTTGATTCCCTCGTTGCTCTCTGTCTGCCTAATTTGAAAGCATGTTTCACTTTCATGTTAAGATTTCTTCACTTTGAACTTCATACTTGATTTTTGGATGACACATTACAAAGAGTAGACAAAACCACCCCAAAGCTTTAAAATGTTTCCACGCCCAAACGCAAACACCCACCATAAAGTGAATATCACAGTCAGCGTAACTGTCTCTGCCCTCAAGCCTGTATCTTTTTTATTTTTTTACTCGTCTCGCCATTATGTGACTTTCTTACTGTGTTTCTCATGAGTTTGTTGATTCATAGTGCTTGTAATTCATTGCATACGTTGTTATCAACTAAAAGCAGATAAGCTATAAAAACCCTGGTTTTGTGCTGTATTAGTTGCTCCTGTACTGTAAAAAGAGAGCAGCAATATATGGATTGGAGGTCGGAAACAGCTAAACAATGCAGTTCTTTCATCACTACCCAGGGGTTTCACAGTTGTTCACATCTGGTCTCATGTGGTCACAGTGACACATGTGAAACTCAGGAATATCCAGCCAGTCAATCAGATCTGATGAAGCCTTCTGGATGGAAGGTGAAACGTCTTCAGAACTAAAAACAGGTCCAGTTACTACTAAACAGAACCTTTAGGATAAGTATGACCTGGATAACTTCACAGAAAACAAAATTTTAGGTTTATGTTTGCTTCTTCCTCTTCTAGACCAGGACGATTGAACTTGTTTTTCAGTCCTACTCAAACACTAGACCACCACACTTGGGTTTTCTGACCTCAGCTCCATCCTCAGCATTCTTTTCCCAATATACTTTGCATGCCTCCTCTGCACATGCACAAACCGTACATTTAAATTCTATACCCACTGCAGGAATAGTGTTTTATTTTAGAACATGGACTAAAAGCCACCATCTTATGTTTCAGTGTTTTTCTGTTATAAAAAGCATTGTGTGGCTGAGGCGAGTGGAACAGTGGCTTAAAAGGAGCCCAGGATTTTGGCTCATTGATTTTCTACATGCAGCATTTCTGAATAGACGGTGCACAACAACCTGAAAACTTATTTGAATAAATGTCAAGATTACTTGCAAATGTTCTTTGGCCCACTTCTCACTGGCAGTCATACATCCCTGCTGTTAAAACCTTCATTATGGCCTAAATGCATGACACCATTGCTGGACAAACTTATTCTGGGCTAGTAGGTTGAACAGATGTGGTGGCTGTGCTTCCAACTTTAGCAGCGTGTCATATACTGTACATCAATAGTTTTCTCCTCTCGCTGTGAATGAGCAAAGAGTTCAGACTGAGTTCATTATCTAGTTTGCAAACTACTGAATGTGTGTGTGTTGATGAGAGCAAGAGATGGATGAACTGTAAGCATAAACTGACATTTCTGCCAGATTATCATGTTGTGGATTCACAGGAGCTGCTCTCACAAGTGTACACAAACACGCACACTCACACACAGTCACCCAGACTCTGAGCTATTATCTACGTCTCACACATTGTCCCGCTGCCCCATTAGACTTGCCCACTTGTTTGTTTCTCTTGTGATTTAGAGTGCTGAATAGGCGAGTATTAACATCAGTGTACTGTTTGGTCCATGCACTGTTCACACACAGATACTGTACACAGACTCCAGGTGGGAATAACTCTACTTTCCTCCTCAGGGGAGGGTAGATGCTGATGTAATGATAGCTGGTAGTAAGGGTGGAGATATTTGAACAGTGTTTTGTAACATATACACACACACACACACACACACACACACACACACACACCACACTTTTCAGCTGCTGCCCCTCATCTTTCTAACTTCTCCCATGGCAACGACCCTAGTATTATACTGCTTCCATGACAACCTGTAGTGAATCCAGCTTGACCTTCACCAGTGATTCAGTGTCTCTCCATCCACCTCCATTCTCTCCCTCCCTCCATTTCTGTCTCTCCGTTTTCTCTCTGTTCAACATTGCAAACTTCCTTTTTTATTCTTTTCAGTAGCACACATTCTGTTATTCTATCTTTTTTTCTTCCTTTTTGTTACCTGTGTGGGTGTATCACTGCTGCTGTTACACAAGCAGTCAATGCATCTACACAAGCTGATGTCATACTTCAGG
Organism: Helostoma temminkii; assembly: GCA_900302695.1. Classification (NCBI taxonomy): domain Eukaryota; kingdom Metazoa; phylum Chordata; class Actinopteri; order Anabantiformes; family Helostomatidae; genus Helostoma; species Helostoma temminkii. The sequence continues at coordinate 25,191 of OMLM01003010.1, read as the reverse complement.
GGACAGTCTGTTCATATGCACCCAAGTTGCTTCCTTCTCTGACTCAGTGGTTTAAGCTAGCAGGCATGTGACTGCTTGTTGCTGTGCTGCAGGTGCAGATCAACCTGAACTCACCTCCCAACAAAGGAAGTATTGTTTTCTCTCAGTCTCTCAGGGACACAGGCGTGGTTGGAAAGAGCTGCCAAAAACTGATACGCTAATAAAAAGCCTTTGGTGGTTTATTTACTGGAATGCATGTATGTGTGTTGTGCAGTGTATCTGTGAATAAGAAAGTGCATGTTTCTGAGCCTGAACACTGTGTCTACTGACCTGTCAAATCACTCTTAGCTGTTATGTGGACAACCTCTTCAAACTGGCAGATCTTACACTAAGGCTCACAGGTTGTATCCTGCCTGCCTGTTATTGAAAACATATATAACAATAACATTGCATGACACATGGAAACATCTTGTTGTTGACCGTTGATTAACCTATTAGCTGTTAACTGCCCAGAGGTTGGCAGTACAATTTACTGTTGCTTTGTTATTTTGTTTCTGTTAATGGGTGATATGATATTGAAGTTACCATGGTAACTATTTGCATTTCCAAAGTGTGATTTCATTTTTTGTCCTTCTTCTGCTATGCTTTGGCATTGCACATATTGCAATATTGAAACTGCAGATGACAAGATGAGATCTCTCTCAGAATTTATTCTTTACCTTTCACGTTTCCTGTAAACACCCTTTGCTACTGTTAGTCCACAGTTTGTGTGTGTGTATGTTGTGTTTTGGTACCTTGAGAGGAGATTTTGGTCTTTGGACATTTTAGCCAGTCCTCACAACACAGAAGCACATTTGGGTGTTAGATGTGGTGGTTAGATTTTGGTTAAGTTTAGGGTTAGAACTTAAATGTGATTGTTAAGATTACGGTAAGGGGCTAGGGAATGCATTATGTTAATGAGTGTCCTCATAAGTATAGTGAGACATGATTATGTGTGTCAGAAATACAGTACAGTGCTCATTTGTTAAGTAATCAAGCTAGTTGAAGCCACCAGCAGAATGCCAGGGTTTCTAAGCCTCAAGGGCTGTGATCAGGGATGAGTATCTGTAAGCTGCTTAGCATGCCTGCTGGGAACTGACAGGATGATTTGGCCTGTTTCTCTACTGCTGTGAGGCACAAGATCAGCAGGCAGGTTAGACCATGGGCGACAGGACTGACTATCTGGAATGCAGGAGTTGCAGGTGGTAACATATAATGAAAGGAAAATAAATGGTTCTGGTGTTTTCGTCAAAGTCATTATTTATATGAGTGTCGGTAGTCAAGCCACTCCTTGGAAAGGTGCTGTTCTGGTGGAAGAATACTGTGGCTAATGTGTTTTTTCAGGACTGCACATACTGTATTTTCCCTTATAGAGTCTAAAGCAATTCCTTGCTTCACAGCTTTTATGTCCCTTTTTTGTCTTTTGCCTTTTGGATCAGTTGAATTCACTCTATCAGTCACTTCATTGTTGTGTGTCTATAGCACTTGGCATTGTGTTTATTTTGCTGTTTATTGAGATGGACACCACCCCAAGCCCTTTGGTGAAGTCTGAAGTTTGTTGAAACTTATAAATAATTTTGAGATGTATTATTACAGATCAGCTTTCAAAAGATGACACATCAGTGTGGTGTAAAATGAGAATAAATGCTGATGAGCTCATACTCATCCACAAATGTGGATTTTATCTCATTGTCTCTGTAATATTCCACTTTGCTCATTGTGCTTGTTATTTGCCAAAAATGCTTATGAAGTCAAACTATTTTTTTATTTTTATTTTATTTGTTATTAATTACATTTTTTATGTGACTTAGTAACACAGATTTACCTCCAATCAGTAATCCTTACAGCATACCACTTGCCCTTCAACCCTCTAATTAGAACAGGAAAGAAAAGGTACAAACCTGAGGAAGAGCAACAGAAAAGTAGAGCACAGAGCAGATAGTAACATATACATCAATCAGCTTTAGTCACATGACCTCTTCTCTCCCATGAAGAGCTGGATAGGACGCCAGACTACACAAAAACTCAAGCACACCATTCTCTTGTCTAGGAGAAATAAACACAGAAGGGGACAGAGAGAGATGAGTGCAGCATGAATACAGGGGCAGAGAGAGCAAAAGATGCTGGAGATCCAGATCTAAACATCTGGAATGAGGCACAGACAGCCAGGAGATTGAGTTCCCATATTGAAATAAATATATGTTAACTTATTACAGTGCTTATAAATTCCAGTTGGTCCACTGGCCTCTTACTGAACTTATCATCTGAAATTTAATTGAAGTATGGATATGGTCAAGACAAAGCTACTGTGAATCTAAGGGGCTTTGTGTGTGTGAATGTGTGTGTCACCTTACTGTACATGTAGAACTCACGCTGTCTTTCCACCAGGTCTCTATATGTGTATGTGTCCTTCGCTCAGTGTCGCTCTTTGTGTTTCTTTTCTTGACAATGCACTGCATATTCAGAAGAGGCAGCCTGTAGGTATATGAAAATTAAACACTGCATGATCCTCCTTCTCTCTTCCCTTTTTGTTTATTTTTTTTCTACTCCATTTGATGTGGAGACTTTACCCTTTCTTTGAGGTTTTTGTTCTAGAAATCACATTGTGTGATGTTAAGATTAATCAGAGACAGGCAGAATGTTTGATCTCCATGAGACATCAGTACTGACACGCCTGAAAGAACCAGAATGTAATTTTAAGAATTTTGTCTCCTTGCTTGTTTTGTTTTTCATCTCTCACTTGCCATTACCTGTTGTTATTGTTGTTGTTGTTGTTGTTTCATTTTGTTGATTTTCAGTTTTCCTATCCCAAAAACTAATTTCATTGTCTCTGTTACAGTCACTTGTCCTGTATGTTTTTTGTGTCTTGTATTTCTGCATGAACTTTGCACGCTGGGGTTTTACAGTTTCTCTCTTTTGCTTTTTTGTTATTTCTTTTCCTCTCTTGAGTCCTACCTATCTCCATTCTGTTTTTCTGCTGTGCAAATGCTTGTGCTGTTGAGTGTTTATGCATTTTTTCTCCCTGTCTCCCCCTTTTTCTGTGTGCAGGGGATGTGCTGTTCCAGATGGCGGAGGTCCACAGACAGATACAAGTGCAGCTAGAGGAGATGGTTGGTATTCTAAGCTCAAAGGGTTTTTAGCTGTGTGCTACGCACTATCCAAAACCAGGACATCTAAAGGCTCTTATAATGTTTTTATGCTGTATTTCACCAAAAATCTAAACACACTACATGATTGCAACAGTAATACATTTTAGTTTACTGGTGTGGCTCTCAGGTCTCTGTGGACAGTGCATAAAATATGCAAAAGTTAAATGAACTAAACCCAAATTGCTTGACTTCACCATCTACATGAGGTAGATGGTAAAGTCAAGCAAGCGAACAGAAAAAAAGGCTTTTATGTACTAGCGCTATGTTTGTTTGCAGTCAGCATTAGCTGTGCATCTAATACAAAAGAGAGCCTGAGCAGAGGTGCTGTTAAGCATTTAGGTGCCCACAGATCAGCTGCCCTTTTAAGGATAGGTTCAGATTTTTTTTTCTATATCTATGTCCGTATGAATTTATACAATATATATAGTTATGCATGTATAGTCTTCGTATTGTTAGTTATATAGCAATGAATGTCAGAAGAGCATGTAATTAAAATATTATTCAGATTTTGGATTTCAGTTCCTAAGGCAGGACACTTAGTGACTAAGTATTTGTGCCATATAGCACAGCATCAGAAACACTGTGATCTGCAGGCTGAGACACACTTCACAGAACACCAGTGCTGGTTAAACATAATTTAGTAACATTAAAGAGGATAACACTTAATGAGCATAACTCTCCTATTTGCAACAAGCATATAGAAAAAGATAGAGCTAATATGTCTACTATATGCAGCATGCCTACAGAAGGCATGCATAAAGGATTTTGCTTTTGACACCAACCACCCTTAGCATCTTATTGAACTTTATTTTTGTTTTCTCCCCAGTTGAAATCTTTCCACAATGAGCTGCTTTCTGAGCTGGAGAAGAAGGTGGAGCTGGATGCTCGTTATCTGACTGTGAGTATCTGATTGATCCAAAAACCTAAAGACATCCTCGTCGAATTCTATATTTTATCTTGTGTTTAGTATTGTAATAGCAGAAGAGGAGGTGGGACATTGATAAATCGATCTTTTCGACAATTACAAGATGCATCTATGAAAAGAGATTCTCCGAAATACCATTTCATGTCTACACACCCATCAAGAGTAGATTGATTATAATAAACCCCTCTTGGAGTGGAGTGTGTGCTTGTGTTAGCACTGTGGAGCTGGTCTACATGCGATATCTTTAGAATGAGTGGGTTGGAGCCTGAGTGTAGAGCAGCACTGCTGTGCATTGTTTTGGGGGATTGAATAACTGCCGTTATTGTATTGAACTGTTGGAAGGACCACGTTGGCTTACATCCACTCACTCACACAAACTATATGTTTTCATACTGAGTTTAAATTAAAAGCACAAGTGTTCTGATGTAAAGTGTGAAGTAGACTATGATTCCATACCCATCTTCCAAATTTGTATTTGCCGTCTATAATCTTGTGAAAAAGAGAGGAAGCGTTCCATGCTGCTAACATTAGTTCACACGCTTTAAGCACTTCAGACGTTTGGATCTTGACAGGCTATCCCTGAGGTTTTAATATGCATTACTTTTAATCAATTTTACATGAATTTCATACAAATCTGCTGCAGTGATAATTGAAGTTATAGTAAGATATAATTTGGCTTCGGACATTGTGAATTAATCATCTAATATTTTGACTTGAAAAAAAATCTAAAGTGAGCAGCACAAAACGGTGCTGTTTTCCTAGATGGAAGTGTGTGTGCTGTTCCCAACAGTGCATGTCTCTGTTCCTCTTTTGGCGCCGTCTCTTTCTTTTTTTCTCACGTTATGGCTCATTCAGGGTTTCTAACACTCTGTATAGTCGTTTCTCGAGTTTAGATTATAAACATGAACCAAAATATTAAAAATGCAGCATATAGATTAACAATGAAGAGGAACATGTCTGGCAGATGAGTTTTTTAATTAGGAGTTGCATTCCAGTTAAATGAAATTATCTTGTTTACCCAATATGACCCTTCAAACTGAAAACAAACTTTTCTCTAGCCAACTGCGCCTTCTCTCACTATTACTTTGATGATTATGCTGGAGATTTTCCACCGGGCGCCTTGGTTTAGCACAAGTTGAATTGTAAATATAAATTGCAGATCAACAGTGTACTGGTTCCACTGCTTAGCCTCAAAGGGAGGAGTGAAAAGATGAGTCATTCAATGTTATTTGGTAACAAAGACAACACCTGGGCAACGACATGTTTTGGTCCATTTTGTATGGAAACATGCTTAACAAAATTATTCTGACAAGCTTTCAACGTGGACAATTAATCATCAGTAGCTAAATTTGACATTAAAAGAGAGAAAGCGAGAGATGCAAAATTCCAGCACTGTTTCAGTTTGTTGTTATTGCTGAGATAAGATTAATAGTAGTAGTGGTAATTGTCGTAATCCAGCTCAGACAAACTGAACTGATGCCCATCTCTGTAATGAAATCCTAATGTGGCCTGTGTCATAGCTTTAGTGTGTCAGTGACAACAACAACCTCTTCTTTTCTGCTCCTTTTCAGCCAAACGATACCTAGAGGAATCCTACCTACATCCTCTGTGTCTTACACTATGCAAATGTGGGTGTTGAACCCTCATACATGAGCTATCCTCTGCCAATTTTGTCTTGTACAGAAACCACATGAGCTTTGTCACACCAGACACAGTTACTATAGCAACAGAGCTTGTGCAGCCCGGAAACAAAGTTGTTTTTCTCAATAAATAAATAATTAAATATCCAAATCAAATAAATAAACGCTGGTCATAAAAGGAAGGGGCTAACTAATTGTTTTGCTTGTTCTACAAATCATACATTTGATTTTTTTACAGGCAGTCACTGATTGTTTTGTATTTTTTCCCAGTATGTTAAGAAAGAAAATCAGTTTGAAATGTGCTTGAGATGGGATATCAGTTTAGAGACGGTCACAAGCAGTGTTTGGCGAAATCAAACCTGCAAGACAAATTATAATCAAATTGGAACGAGTTTCTTTAATTAAAAAAAATTGCTTTCAGATGTCAAAGCCCTCTTCAAAAAACCAAGAGTGAACTTGAAAACAGTCCCTGTTGCCACACAGCGTTAAAACAGCTTTAATAAAAATTAAACAGAATGTTATGATTGATAACACATCCATAAAGCGTGAAAGCTCTGCAAGATGACTTCCATACTGTAGCGAATTTATTTTTCCAGATGTTTCTAAAGTTAATTACACAAAGAACCTTCATAAATAGGTTAAGGTTATGTTATGTATTTACCCATCTACATCACTCCAGGTTTCACCTGGGCTTTTTTAATTTGTGGTCCTAATTTTGTGTTTGTGCTGCACTTGTTGCCCCGCGTAGGCTGCCCTGAAGAAATACCAGATGGAACACAAGAGCAAAGGGGAGAGTCTGGAGAAGTGCCAGGCTGAACTGAAAAAACTGCGCAGAAAGAGCCAGGGCAGCAAGAACCCCTCCAAGTATGGAGAGAAGGAAATGCAGGTGAGCCTCAAGTTTTTGCACAAAGCTGAATATTACATTAGATGAGAATTACACAACAGTTAGAGTAAAAAAGCTTCACATAACACCTGCTGGTCAATTCAGAATGAAATTTCTTCCCTTGTGAAAAACTACTGTAAAACAGGAAAATGGATAAAATACCTAAACAAAATTGAGAAAATGAAAACAACACTCTCAAGCTAGTACGTAGCACTACTCTGCATAGTTGTAGCAGAGTCTGTGTGCATGTGGGTGAGTGTTGGATTAGAGAGTTATGAGTCTTAGTGAAAATAATGACTTTATTCTTCATAAAGTAAAAAGAATACACAAAACAGCAAGGATGAGGGTGGAGGCGGTGGCGATAAGCTGCCCTGTGTGGGAAGTCAAATAGTGGAGGCTTGATTATGAATTGTATGCCCTTGCCAATCTTTAATACATCTACACTTAAACAGCAGGCATGTAGACACAGAAGAGCAGAAGAAGTCTGCTGCACTAACTGAAGAACTGGAAGAATATGCAGTATTTCAGTGCATGAAGCAGAGTTTAAGATGCACAGATTGTATATACGATACAAAATAGCAAGTGTCCATTAAAGAACTACAGTATATGACAAATTTCTCAGGGTGTTGCATCTCAAATAGATAAAATATGAATTCACTGTAGAATTAAATAATACATTTATTTAGCTAGATTTATCTGTTTCGACTTTTTTTTGTTTTGGTAGTTAGAGTTTTATTGTGATGTCTTCTAACAAATTTTCTTACATAACATATAACATGACATGTTTGATGTTATTATTTATAGTCGCCTAGATTTCTGTTAAAATTACATTTTTGATCCAGTTGCTGTGTTGTTATTTAGATATTTAGAAATTCTAAGTCTTGAAGAGGACAGTGCAGACCCACTGTATGTTAGCAATGATATTAAAAATATTATGCTGTTGGAATTTTACGCATTGAATTGTGGATTGCTGATGATGAAAACGTGTAATGTTTGTGAAGATGGACTGATGGCATGGAACAAGTTTGTGCTTATGTAACTTCTAATATGTATATATGGAAATCCTCAAACTGTTCCAGTTGTCAGGAGTCAAGCAGCAACATTTTAAACCTGCCAAAATGTGTATGTCAAACCAAAACAGGTACCTTTCATTCACTGGGCAAACAAAGCAGGTTTGCTTTGGCATCATTATGTGATTATTTCCATTACAAAATAACCTCTAACAGAGCAACTGAAATCAATTTTGATGAGTTGGAATAAGTCTTCATTTAGTTTTCAGTCACTCGACTGCCTACTTCAGGAGGGAGTGTGCTCCTGCAGGTGCATGCAAAGCACTCCACCTCTTTAACTCACCTTTGTACACCTTCACTCTGGTGTTCTTTACAGCTTATTTTGTTTAGCCCTGTAACCAGCGTGCACTGTCAAACTGGGAAAAATGAGCAGAATGGAAAATGACAACAGTGTGACTACTTTTCTTTCACTGGAAACTGAAAGCCTGACTGCCTGGAGGGTTGGATGCAAAAATTTCACAGGTCAAGGCTTGCACAGTAATTACAGAGCTGCTGTTGGTCTTTCTGTGAAGTGCGACCAGCTGTGGCACAATCAGATCAATATCTGGAACAAAAACATGCTTCCACTAACTCTTATGGATGCAATGCCCTTGTGGAGTTTATTTAGTATGAAAACCTTCCACTTTGCTTCTTAAGTATAAGAAAATAATTTCTCTATTCGGAGTTCGCACACACACAAACACACACACACTCTGCTCACATTGGTCCTCACTCTGATGGCCATACAAGAGCACACACATATATATGCATTTCCTGTCTGGGGTGGCATGGCGGTGTTGGATTGATCTGACTGCTGTGTCATATTGCGTTTGTTCCACTGTGTCAGGGATGCCATGTGGAGATGTTGCACGAAATCTCATCAAAGTTGGCAGTGCGTGGTATTCGTGCTGAATAATTAGGTCTGTTTTAAGTGGTCAATATCAGGTGAAGCACAATTGGATGAATAGAAACAACAAATGAGAGATGAGTGGTAATTATTATGTTTCCAGATGAAAACATTGGGAGGTTCGTGAAAGACTTCACAGTTCATCCCACGGGCACCGTGGATTCACATTAATCTGTGGCAAAAAACACATTTTAATCTTGTTGGAAATTGGAAACACAGAGTTCTAGCATTGCGCCATAATTTTTGTGGGCCCAGCAGTACAGAGGAAAGAGCTCATCAGACACTGCACTCCAAGTACAGTTGGTTAGCAGGAAAAAGGAAAATCAATCTCCCTTTCTCATTTTCAGCCCGCTCACTTTCACTGATCATATCACGGCTGTGGGCGTGTGAGAGAAAAGTCAACTCATTTGTGCCTGAGTCTTCTGGGGAGGATGACACAGGGAGAGGGACAGAGCCTTGGGCTCCCTGAAGACCTGTGCTTCACAGTGAAAACCAAGATAGATAGCATTGATCCACAGATAGAAAGTGTACAAGTGTTCAGTTTAATTTGTGAGGACAGACGGTGGAAAGCATTTCAGCAAATAAAAGTTGTTAAAGCGTGCTCTCACCATTTCATCTTCTTCCATCACATCTGTTATTTTAGCAGGGGAGAGGCACACATTTTTCTTACATTTTTTTTTCTTTGCCCTATCTTTTCATTAAAAAGTAAAGTATGCCCGAGCTCAGTCTGGCAGCAGACACAGATGGCGACTGAATTTCATTGATCACCATCTCTGTCTTCCCTCCTTCTCTCTCTTATACTCTTCACCCCCCCCCATATCTGTTCTCTCCTGCTTTCAGACATGCTCAATGTGCCATCTCATCAATGGATAAATGCCCTGCCAAAATGCTAATAAGCTCATTATGTAGTTCATTGGAGTGGACCAAGGTACTGCGGTTTCATCTAGATAAACGCCTTTGCACTGCATTGATTGTTAATAAGAGCCCAGACAGAGAGAGAGAGATTCAGAATTAATGCCACCAGATGTTTGATGAGCACAGGGTTTATACAGCGTGAGAAAAATGAGAAGTGATTCCAATGTGGATTTTGTGGAAGAATGTCCAGATGTAGAAAAGGGTGCTGTTGGTGTGCACTGGCTGGCAAACACACACACACACACACACACACACACACGCACACAGCAGATCCATGCAGGTGCTGTAGGTGCAGGTGCTTTCTGTTGTGCCCTGGAGCGATTCACTACGATTCTTTTGAATACAAAGCGTGCTGATGATGAAGCAACAGCAGAGCAGACCTGAGCAGCTCCTAACTGTGCTGGGAAATGCTTAATCCTCACAGGAATGAAAAGCAGTCGTTGTTGCAAATCCTACTATATGCTTCACTTTTTGAAGGGTGTGGATCCCGCACAATCCAGTAGTTGTAATGATCGGAACGTATAGTGGTGTTCAGTGTAGTAGAGTGCACAATGTCAACTTTCTTTCTGGTGTATTAGGCTTTTGTTTAGAATAATACACATAGAAAGGCAGATATGCTGATCAGTTCAAGTCAAGTCAAGATTTCAAGTCAGATTTTAATTATATTCCTCCTCATATGTATTAGTGGCTGGTAGTGAGCCTCTCCCACTGCACTCCTTGTCTTGGGTTACTTTGGTGACCTTTTGAATGGTTGAAGAATTAGGTCATGTGGATTTGACGAGAGAAGAGGGCACACACCGTTTGAACTGCTCCTATTAGCTCTGCTTAGGAGTGCTGCAGATGCCAGCAGACTGTGAGTCAGAGGCTCAAAGCAAACAAGAGTCACTCCACTGCAAAGACATGGGGGGTGATCTTTTAAATAGGTACAAATAGTTTGTGCCTTCCTTGATGTAACCAAAAGACCCATTTTAGTGTGTGTCTTCTAGGTGTGCTCTACCTACGTCTTGCCTCTCTTATTGTCTCTCTGCAATATTGAATATGAATCATAACTAAACAAAATCAGTATCTCTAACTTTTTAACAGAAAAGGAAAAGCCAAGGAGACGAAAAGCAACTTGGCAGCACTAGTGGCATATCTGCAGCATGATTTGGCCCCTCCCTTCATAACGCTCGTTTTTGAACCTATTCTCAGGCCTTTTAACTGAAGGCTGTGTCTGTAAAGAACTGAAGCATCTAACTGAACCAGTTTCATAGCACTTAATTTGAGGTGTACAGAAAGAACAGAATAAGGTCAGGCTGATCTCGGGAGAAAAATGCCTTCATCTTGCTTTCATGCTTTTGTTGCATGATTTGACAACTTTGCTCAGTGGATGTGTGTAATGGTGTAGGTGTAATTGTTCCAGTTCTTCTTGGTGCTAAGGCCATTCCTCAAAATATGTGTGCTTAGTATCAGATATCCTGATCATATTTCAAATATCTACTCTTGGACTTGTTAAGACGGAACACACACACACACACACACACACATACACATACACACACACACTGTCAGCTTTATTCATATAACAAAAAAAGCATACTTAGGTAGGTATACTTGTTTGACAATGTATGTGAAAAATTTCCCTATAAACAAACTGTCTGTTCAGGTGTCAGCAGACATGACCCTCTCTTCTAGGTCACTATGTATCAGCAGATGTACCAATATTAAACCAAGGAAAAATGGTCTCAGTTGACCTACTTTGAGACAACAGCAGCTAAAACTCCTGTTTACAAACATGCAAACTCTGCAGTTTTTAAATGCTGTTCCTGACATGTATGCTCATTCTCACAAAAACACCTAAATGTCATTTCCTCTTCAAAATAAGACTCCCTATTGCTTCTCACTATTGTGCGTATGTGTATATGTACGTTTGTCTGTTGCGAGTGAACCTGGCGTTACATTTACTCATGACATTTTCCATTTTTAGAGAGCCCATGCTAAGACAAACTGACAGCTATGGAAATCTCACTCGTCTGCTGTTACCTGCTGTACTCTTCTACACATATTAACACACCTACTATTTGTTATTGTCCGACATGTAAAATTGATTAGTGGGACTTTGTGAACAGTTCCTCCTCCACACTGCAGGATTTTCAGTCATAATTGCCTCACCTCTGTAGCACTCAGCAGGGAAAATCTGGCCAGAGAAAGTTACTGAGTGAGTCGTTCGCCTTGCACTATTACCGCCAAGGTGCACTCAACACCTAATTGCTCCAGTGGAGCTATGCAATGATTGACAGTACAAAAATGTGTTGTACCGAGCATCTTAACTGTGAATGTGAAGCAGTACGTTATTAAAAACTGTAGTTACATGTTAGCCAGTTGCTTTGGTCCTTTCCTTTTCAGGCCTCCTGTCCTTAAGTAATTCCTACTAATGTGAAAGTAGCTTTTTTGCATAAATCTTTATCAAAAGTAGTTGGGTATATGAAACTAAGAAAATATTTTAGTTGTGTGATGCTGATTACCCATCCATGTTGTATTTTGTGTAGATATTATTTCAAACACAAGTGCTTGCATTTATGTGTCATTGTATGTTTTCCTTCAGTTTGTGGAGACCATCAGCAGTAAGCAGACTGAACTGGACACCTTTATCGCTGAGGGATACAAGACAGCCTTGTCTGAGGAGCGTCGCAGGTACTGTTTCCTTGTGGACCGTCAGTGTGCCGTGGCCAAGAACAGCAGTGCCTACCATGGCAAAGTAAGTCCAAGTCATGTCACTACTAAAAATAAAAAATAATCATATTTTTCTATCAAAGAAGGAACAGTAGATACATGCCATAGAACTAGAATAGATTAGGATACATTTAATCTTTACTCCTGATTCCTGCAGCAAAGATCAGGTGTAAAGATTAAATGTGTAAACATCCATTTAAGCTTCTCTACAGATGCAAAACAGTTGATTTAAAAAATAATTATTTTTCTATATATACATGTACATGAGCAAAAATCAAAAAAATATTATTTTGACCTTTCCGCTGAAGAAAGTTCCAGTTCTGTTCATTTCATGTCCCTGGTCAAAACTCATTGATCCAGATGTTTATATATCCATCATCATGCAATACATAAGTACTACTTCATGTTCTATTGTTTGTATTAATAATGATAACACATTATAATTTTAGAAGTTTGGCATCCATGAGCTGAGCATATACAAATCATTAGTAAATACTAGAGTAAACTAAATACTAGACACATACATGTATATTGTTTATCACATACATTTATTATTATACAGGTCCAGTTTTTTATGTTGTAATTACAAACAGCATTGACATATTTGTTGTTTCTTGTATATTTCTCCTCTTAAATATCTTCTTGTGATTCCAGCCTAAACCCCAGAAAGGCCAGTAGTTTTTCTCTGAAGACAAATGACCACTTTGTGGTCAGTAGATAAAGTAATTATTGCATGTGATGCTGCGCTCCTTGGCATGATTCTTCCAGCAGTCCTGGCATCACGTGGTGACCAGGTCTTGATTCTGTAATTTCCTCAAAGTGCCATTACCCATATCCCTATTCCAATATCCCTATATCGATAAGATAAGACCCAGTTCTCTTTTAACACTTGCCTCTCTCCAAAGTTAGTCATATTTACGACTGTCTTTTTGATAATCTCTGTAATGTTCCAGACACTTTCTAAGTCAGTTTATAAAACTTATATTCTTTTTTGTTGTTGTGTTGACTCTAGCCAATTACTCCCCATCTGTCAGCTGTGTCTCATTTGAAACCCACCCGCTGTAGACCATCGTTCAGCAAAAAGAGCACACTAGGAGATAAATCAGTCACATTCGTTTTGTCTGCTCATAGGGGCCTTTTCATTAAAACTGTAGACATGGCCTAGCTGACAGGCATATCTGAAGCTGTAATCCATCATTGCACCTTCTGGTTTCTGTTGCTGTGTACAGCTTCCTCATTTGTTTAATTTATAAAATAATTTAAAAGGAAAATGCATCAAAATGCTAAATCTAGCCTTTGGATTAAAACCAATGCTGAGTGCAATGTGCAGGACAAGAGTTACAAAATAAATTATTTCTCACCCACATTGTTTACAACATTCACAAGAGGATTTTATAATAGCTCATTTTTATTTTCACATTGCTGATGACATTTGAAGCAAGGAACATTTGAATCTAACCTGATTTTATCCAGCCTAATACAATCAGAAGTAATGAAGCACTACTGAGTATCATTTAGTCAGTTTTATTTATTATTTAACGTGTGTGTGTGTGTGTGTGTGTGCGTGTGCACATGAGCATATGCATATGCAACAAATGTATACCCATCTATTACCAAAGATTTTGATATTCTTGCGTAATAGGGTACATCAGTCTCCTGAGATTACTAGTGGATGGGAACTGTCAGCCTTAAGGGGTGTGTGTGTGTGTGTGTGTGTGTGTGTGTGTGTGTGTGTGTGTGTGTGTGTGTGTGTGTGTGTGTGTGTCTGTGTGATGTGCATAATTGTATTTATTTATTTTTTTACATTGATTGTAGTCATTAATCAGGGATGGTATGTGTGGGAAGAGTTCACCTTCAGAAAAGAAGAACCCTCTCCTGTGGGGCTTTCTAATGTTTGTTTGCCTGTGTGTGTGTCTGTGTGTCTGTGTGTCTGTGTGTGTCTGTGTCAGAGAGAGAGAGAGAGAAAAAGAGAAGTTAAAAATTAGCAAATACTAAAGAACAGTGCTGTCTCTGTTCTTTGAATATATGCTCTGTGTGTATCGTATGTTCATCGTGTGCATATCTGTCCATTCTCCAATATGTGTGCAGTTGTAAAAATGAACAGCTTCAGTATGTCCACAGGCTGCGAGATTTTGAGATGCAGTGGGCAGCTTGGTTTTATGTATGTCTGTCCTCGCTCACCCACGCAGCACATTATTATAGCTGTGCAAAGGGCACTGGTCAAGGATACACAGTGAGGAAAAATCTTTGAGGACTGAATGTTTTTAGAGAATAGGCAGGAAATTTAAGGTTTAGCAAAAAAATTACTTAACTGAACTTTTTTTTTTTGTTATACTGTCTACCAACCACATCTGCATACTTCTTCGTCTTACACTCATTTCCCTAATCTTTCCTTTCTCCTTCCAGGGTAAAGATCTTCTGACCCAGAAGATCCCAGTGTGGCAACAGGCCTGTTCAGACCCTAACAAGCTGCCAGAGAGGGCCATGCTTCTGGCGCAGCAGATGGGCTCTGCCGCCCTTGGAGGCACAAGCCCCTTGCACACCTCCAAATCCAACCTGGTCATCTCAGACCCCATCCCTGGAGCCCAACCTCTTCCTGTTCCCCCAGAACTGGCTGTCTTTATGGGTAGTGGCCTTGGACATTCAGCAGTACGTTTTGCATATATATGCGCTATGCGTGCTTCAGTTTTTTTTTATGTTTAATTAGAATCTCTTCTGTGTTTTTGTAGTTGTAAGTATGCTTCCATTCTGTATAGATAACTAAATAATGATTAACTATTAGAACACATATTAGAACACAACATGTACTGTATTCTATACCTGGAATATAAAATTTATTTTATACCAAAACTTAAGAAAACTAAATAACTTGATTGAAATTACTTCACTTAATTTTCTTCAGTGGTACCACCGTGATGAAATAACCATTCTGTCGTAATGTCAGGTCATCCACCATTAGTCTTCCATAATGAAGGAAGCATCTCTCTAGTCTCATTTTAAAGATGGTACTTCAGTTAATGAGCTGTTTAGAGTCTTTCATGCTGGGTAGCAGCTGACAGAGTAACCTCAGATGAACTAGTTTGTCTCATTTCTTCAAAGTCAACTCCACAGTTATAATTTATCAAGATGCATTTTGATTGAGAGCAATTAAATATGAATACAGCTGATGTTAATAATAACTTATCATACATTCTGCTTAATCTAAGTCTTTCTTGAAGTCATATGTGCACGTATGTATTCCAGAGGCTGATAGGCCCTGATGGTATGTCCATGGTCAATGGGACAACAGGAGTTCATGGTGAGGATTACTGGGCAGATGGGGGGACTATGTCCGTGTCCCAAGTTAGGCCTTCATCCCCTCAGACCCAGGCACATGGCCAGTCCCAGACCCAGCCCCAGAGACAGGTCAGCGATGTGTACTCCAACACCCTTCCTGTGCGCAGGCCTGCCCCCGCCAAGAATAAGAACCCCGTGGGTAAGACATCAGAACGTTCCTAGAACTTAATCAGAAACAGCACTGCAACAAGAAAATGACATATTCTTACATATTGAGGAGCTTATTAATGTGATATAAATGGTTGTATTTACATTAAGACTGATATCAGCTACTGTAGTACTATGTTATAGAGAATTACAGTGTAAGCT
This sequence comes from Helostoma temminkii, assembly GCA_900302695.1. NCBI lineage: Eukaryota > Metazoa > Chordata > Actinopteri > Anabantiformes > Helostomatidae > Helostoma > Helostoma temminkii. The sequence continues at coordinate 9,348 of OMLM01003010.1, read as the reverse complement.
ACTGGGTTGTGAAGGTTGAGAACCGCTGATCTTTAATGTCCAGGAGGTCATGTACAGGGATTTCTTGCAATATCCTATTGCAATAATTGTTATTAGTCATATTAGCATGACATACTGTGCCAGTCATTTCAGTGACAGCCTGGCAGCTTTATATGGTTGTTTGAAAATGCCACAGTATACGAATCACATTTATGAAATTACTGTGTTTCTGACCATTGTCTCTGTCTGGAAATCCTTCAGGAGAGACAAGGACTCTGCCCAGGTCTAGTTCCATGGCAGCAGGCCTGGAAAAGAATGGGCGCTCCCGTGTTCAGGCTATATTCTCCCACGCCGCCGGTGATAACAGCACCCTGCTCAGCTTCTCTGAGGGAGATGTCATCACCCTGCTAGTGCCTGAAGCCCGCGATGGCTGGCACTATGGGGAGAATGAGAAGAACAAGATGTATGTTAATATATTCATTTGTTCTATTTTGCCTGAATCCTTACTGTGTCACTGAATAAATATTGTCATTTAGGTACAACAGAAGTGAACGTAACTTTCCTCACTTTTATCAGGCGCGGCTGGTTCCCATTCTCGTACACACGTGTGCTGCCTGACAGCGACAGCGATAAGCTCAGAGTGAAGTATGTTTTGTTTTGTTTTTTTTGTAACAATGTGACAGTTTATTGGGTTTGGATGAGTTCAACGCTGAGACCTTTCTTTTCTTACCTTTCCAGCCTGCACCATGGGAAAAGTAGCAGCACAGGGAACTTATTGGAGAATGATGGATCACTGCCCACACCTGACTATGGCCTGACTGCCCGACTCCTGGCACAGAGCCTAGCACAGACCCGCACACGTCCCTACAGCATGGCAGGCTTTGGCACACAGGTAAGTTCAAATTAATTATTGTGTAGTACCTGTGAAGAATAAAGTTCTACTCTTCTTACATTTGCTCAGTTGCCTTGTATCCCCCACCTAGTTTAGTGTTATGTTGCATAATTGCATATGAGTAATCCAGAAGTAACTGAACATTAAATGTTTGCTCAGTTTCTGTTGCCACCTAGTGTTTGTATCTAAGTACAGCAAGTACTTCAGTCCTGGATATGTAAGCACGAAAACTAAAGAATATTACTCTTATTATTTCAGCCTGCTATTGAGGATTATGATGGCCGTTTTGCTACAAGGTAAGTGGCTTTTTTGCCATTTCTTCTAAGTAATCACTGATACTGTACGACTGCTGCTGCTGTCTGAACTCTTTAATTTGACAGTTTAGTGGAAATGCTGGGCTTTCTTCAGAAGAACACATGAGACACTCATTTCACATAGATTGCATTCAACCTGAGCTACTATACAGTATGTACATGCTGGAACACTCAAGAGACAGCAAGGTTTAAAGTTTTTGGTACATGGTGGCAAATGCCAATCAATTTCCCATCGCCATCTAGAATAAGATGGTTATTTTCTGACCAACTGTCCAAAACAAAAAAATTACAGTTATATAAATGGATGGAAAGCAGCAAATTCTAACATTTAGAATCTGTAATAAGATCATGTTTGGCTTTTGTCTTTTGATTTAAACAATTACTTATAATAATTGGCCATTCATTTTTTTCCCAACTATTTATTTCAGGACTATAATTAAGCTCAAGCCATATGTTTAATTTTGCTACATGTACATTTTGCTATATGTACAGTATGTACAGTGTTTCCTTTGAATATTTTTTTTACTGTCTCCTTTCTTCTTTCCTCTTTGCTCTTGCTTACTTTACAATTTAAACAACTTTATAATTAATGAAGTCTACAGTGTTTCGGTTTATAGTCAGAGTGCCTTGGACAAGTATATTTAAAGTGTAATCCTATCAAGTCCTTGCTGACTCGCCAGGGTTGTGTGAGGTTAGGGTCAGGAAAAACGATGTGCCTGTTTCTGTCTAATCAGGGAGTACATCCTCGTGTACATGTATATAAATGTGTGTGTTTGTGTGTGAGCAAGACAGAGAGTGTGTGTGTGTGTGTGTGTGTGTGTGTGTGTGTGTGTGTGTGTGTATGTATGTGTGTGTGTGACAGTGGTTACTTTCAATTATGTCCTT
>OMLM01003006.1:154373-173813 GCA_900302695.1 Helostoma temminkii | reverse complement strand
TGTATGTGCTATGGACCAGCACAAAATGGACTAGATGAATAACCTGTGTGCATGAAGCACAGCTGTCAGAGAGACCATAATCTCATTTGTTCTCCTAGCTCCATTAATAAATATGATCTACAGGAAAACTATGCTAAAATTACACAAGCTCAAACCTGACTGTGTGAAAAGTACTGTTTTCTCCTCTTCCTGAACTTTCCTTCATGTTAGTTATATGTCTGAGAAGCTGCGTCATCACCTCTTCTCTGCTTCTTCTCATGAGCAAATGAGTCTTGGTTCATTGTTTGTCCCTCTCCTTTGTCTCAGATTAGTAACCCACCCCAAGGATTTTCTTCATGTGCTCATACACCACGTAGGAGATGCTGACAGCAGGAATGACTTTAAGGAAGTTAGGCGTGATTCCACGATATAAACCTGGTACACCTTCATGGGATATGATATATTTGAACTGGCCCACCATGGTCAGCTTGGGTTTACCCTCACTGATGGCTAAAAAAAAGGGACAAACGAAGTTACAGAGGCTTGTAGGTAAGAAACAGACATATTGCTGCACCACTGTGGCTCAGTATACTGATTATGTTCAGTTTGTTGGTAATATATACAAATCTACAGTGTAACTTACCTTGTGCCTGCATGCGTGTTCGTATGAGAGCAAGGGGATACGATGCCAGCTGGCCACAGGTGCTGGAGATGGTTCCACAGCCCAGTAGGACCAAAACTCCTGGATCTGCTGAATCTACACAGTACCTCTGCAGCCAGGCATTTTTTAGAGTCTTAAAGTGTGAGAAGTGAGAAACAGTTTAGAGCCACCTCTAAATAATAACTTGAAGTAATCATTTACCGTATGACTTTATCAGTCTCTCACATCATTTTGGCACATTCTATTTAACAACTTTGCTTCAGTTCATTGAGGGTTTTCAGTATTCATGTATTCCTGTATGTACAGGCTTTCTTTCTATTGGCTTGAGGTCTGTACTTTGACTAGCCATTCCAAAATCTTGATTATTTTATTTTTCAGCCATTCTGATGTGTGCTTTGAATCATTGTCCTGTTACATGACCCGATTTCAACCAAGCTTTGGCTCCTTTCCTCTCCATTCACTCATAATCCATTCCATTTCTCTCATAGTTGTGCCTCTTCCTCTTTCTCCCTTTCTGCAGGTATCCCCATCCTTGATGCTGAAATCTGCCCACTGCTTTCTTTGCTGCTTGTTGCTGTTGTTCTCTCTTTCTTTTCACTCACCCCAACCGGCCAAGGCAGGCTGAGCCTGGTTCTGCAGGAGGTTTCTTGCATTAGGGAGATTTTCCTTTTTACTATCTCCTAATGCTGCACAGGGGGCATTCGCTGGGCCTTCTATATAGTTGTATTATTAATCCGGTATGGTCTTAAACCTTACATTGTAAAGTGCCTTTAAATGGCTTGTTGTGATTTTGCACTGTATAAATAAGCAGAACTAAAATTGAATGGAGCCCTGTGTACCCTGCCTATTGCCCAGTGGCAGCTTGGATAGGTTCCAGCTATCAAAACATGGAGCTCAATAGCTCAACATATCTGACTGAAACTGTATATTCAATTGTTCATTTACACATATGCATTTTAGCATTTTTATCCAAAATTACTTAGAAGTGAAGAACAGAGCATCCAAACCAGGAACAAGTGAAGAAATCAAGATAAGAGTGCCTACACAAGGAGGTGGATATTAAGAGAGGAAAGGTCTCTTTCTGATCTTGAAGAGAGCAAATCTGCATACGTGAGAGATGTAGGAGATGTGATCAATAAAGTTTAGTGGTCGTCAATGATGACCCTCAGATTCTTTGCAGGCTTTGCGAGGACAATAGCTAAAGATCCTGATTTGATGATGATGCTGTGTCATATGCAAGGTCTGTCTTGGAGGATTAGAACTTCTGTCTTGGGGTGACTGAGTTTAAGATGTCTTGTTCTCACCCAAGCAGAGATGTCAAAGAGACAGAGATGCTTGTTAAGACAGTGGAGGAAAAGGGGGGGAAAGGCTTTAATCAGCATACCAATGATAAGAGAAACTCTGTGAATAGATGATACCATTTAGTATAAAGGCTGAGGAAAAGAGGGTAATTTTTAGTGAGGAAGCAAAGGGAGCTGGAATTTTGAAGGTACCTTGAAGGTTTGCCCAAAAAGTTAGGACCTACAGAGACTTTGTGACCACTTCTAGAGTCAGTTTGGTTGGAAGTTATTCAGAAATATAAAATCAGAAATTTGGTTGAATACTGCATTTTCAAGAGCCATAATAAGAAATGGAAGGACAAAGGGTGGTGTGTTATTCTGGTGGAGCTGGTGGGGTGAAAGCTTTTTAAGCTGCTGCCTGTAGTTATGTGCAGATATTTCTAAAGATACAAATATGATCCCAGACTGAATCATTTTTGCCTCAGTGTGAAGTAACCCTTCAAATGTTATGAATGGTATAAATTGTTAAACATACTTCTCAAAAGCATTAAATTGACTGATTATTTTGATTAATTTAGACACCTTCACATTTCTTTGGTTGGAGCTGAACATCTTTAAAATCCCATATATTTTACTAATTCTCTAACCACTAATAGACCTGCTGACACACACCTCATACACAGCCAAGTCAATGCCAGCATAGGGGATGATGCCCAGTGTATTTGGCATGTAGCCCCTGTAGAAAGCTTGGACTCCCTCAGTCTTCAGGATCTGTCTGGCACAGTCAGCCATACCCGAGTACTGTCCCGTCTTTCTTAATGTAAGACGAGTCTTCAGCACCTACCGAGCACAAGAAGTTAAAACAACACTATAAAAACCACTGAAACAGTGAACCCTTCAGCTGACACAAAAATAGCACCAGGAGTTGTCCAGAAAACACCCACATAACTGAATCAACACAACAAGTTCTACTATTAGGTTTCTCATTCTGTCCCAGAAATACTGCAAAAAAACTCATTCTCATTCTGTTCTCAATATTTTGGTCACTACCCAGAGCTGATGACAATGAGTTTGGAACGGAAATCAACTGATTTACATTTCTGCATGAATCATTTGATTTTGTATTGCCTATTATGTTAGGCACTCCTTGGGTCAGTAATGATTAATGTGAGATTATAAATGAGATAATCACTGTTTTGACCGTTTCTATGCCAATTGGCACCAGTTTGAAAATTCTTCTCTCTAATCTCTGCATCAGCTGAAAATGGCACAGATATGCACAAAAAAATATAAAATCTACTTGTAATTGTAGGCAAACCAGCTAACTGTCATTTCAACACTTCAGTAGTAGTATTTACCTTAAGTATTAATAATAATATCTGAGTATGAACAACTGTATGGTTATCTACTGTAAAGAAATACATAATTAAAGGTGCTTCTATAGCTAAGTGCTCTTTTTCAGTACCTGCCCTAGAAATGTCTGTGCACAGGCCTGATAATGCATTAAAACGCTACAGACATTTCCTGTTCAGTCACTGTGTCAGTTGGACGCCAGCACCTCCCCACATACCATCAGAAAGGTGGGGGTGGGGTTTGTGTGGTTGCGAACCATAAAGAAACAATCAGCAAGCCAGAGGTGTAATGACAGGAGCGGTCCTTAGCAGTTCCAATGTCCTAGTGAGTATTCAGTTTACTGCCTTTACTACCTCAACATGTCTAGCCAGCAGCTAAACCTCTGGATAGGTTGATTTGCCTTGTGATTAAAAACGAAAGAATCACCAACACAAGCAGGCACAACAACACAAAACATAACAAGCCAGCTAATAACTTATTACTTACCTTTCCAGCAGTAAGAATGCCAGCTTGGCATCTATCTTTTATCCTTTGGTCTCTTTTTAAGAATAAAAGTCAGGTGGATATTTTCATTCTGTGGTCTCTTTCTTAGGATCTCTGTGTTTTTCTCCTTCTCACGTCCTCTGACTTTATGACTTATAATGGTATGTACACATTATAGTTGTCTGAAACACATCAAGTGAAGAGGACTATCCTACCAGTCAAAGGTGTGGTCTCAATGAAATGAACGAAAACCAGATTTCTAACTGACCAGAAATTCATTGTTAATATTGTAAATGACTAATGTAGCTGGAAGCAGCTATTTTTTAAAGGAATATTTCCATAAACCTACCGATGCCTATAATCAGCAAACATTAGTACTGTCTTCCAATAGCAGGTTATGTTTGCTAATGCACAAGGGAAAACATGAGACATCACGTAATGACTGATACAAATTTCAGACTGACCTCCATGGGGTAGATGATGGTTTGGGCAGTAGCTCCTGCCAAAGAACCAGCAATGAACCTCTCTTGTACTCTTAAACTACCCCCCTCTTTACTGCCACGCATCAGCCACTTGATCTGGAGTAAAACAACCGTCAAGTCAGAGAAGACAGGCAAGGGAATACACATGGAAGAAGATGTTGGGAGAACATAGCTATATATGGCTTTGCAACTAAGGTGCACTGACCTGTTCATAGGCCATAAACTTAATGGCAGATTCAGGAGCAATCTTGAGAACGTTGATTCCATTTCCCCTCCAAAGTGAGAAGACGCCTCCTTCTTGGACCATTCCCCTCAGCCCAGCCCACAGATTAATTCCCCGAGCAGAGCCATGGACCTGGACACAAATCAGGCTGGGCAGTCATCTTATTACTACATGAGCTTGAAATGTCACTGAAAGCAGAACTCTGTGTAAATACATATGCAAAACTTGCTTGATACAGGCCCAGAACAAAAAACAAACAGAAAGAATGATTGAATAAATATTATGTGCGACCTGTCAATATCTTAATTGATACAACAGTGTTCACCGGGTTCATCATCAAGACTGAATTGGTTAAAACATTGCATTACTCCAAATTTTGGAAGCATAGAAGTGTGAAGTTTGAAGCAGAAATTCAAATCCAGAAGCTGGTCAGTTTTCTTTTACTGTGTAAGCTACTAGTTTTCCTGGCTTTGAAAAAGAATGATGTCAGACTCTCACACTAATCAACTCAAACTGAAAGGCCTCCATAATGTAGTGTTATTTGCTACTATTAATACACTGCACATTGTTGTCAGACAACTCAAGCCATTTCACTTTTAATTTCCTCTCACAATAATATGAAATATTGACCACAGCTGATTCAAGACTCTCAAAGATCAGTTAAACCACTAACAGTTAAATGACACTGTAAAGACATACAGTATAAACCACATACCACGCAATCATTTTAGTCATTCCTCTGTAACCTGAATGACTTTTGATGCTTCAGGCTTTTAACAAAGGCAGAACAAACCTTGCTCTGTTTTATGCTGGGAATGCTCCAACTGCCCACCACAAGCTACCTACCCTGTGCTTTGTATCATTTCAGTGAGTGCAACTGAATATCAGTGCAGCATTTGAAGGAGAGCTTCAGGCTCTAAAATAAAAGCCATGGAATAATATTGGCACAACAATACAGTCATTTACAGTTGATATGGAACAGATTGTACTTCAGATATCTTACAGCATGTTCACTGTGCATAGCCGTTTCACTCCAAATAACACTGTGTACAGTGTATGTTTCACTGTTGCTACTTCTAGCTGTCATTAAAAAGCTCTAATTTCCTAAATAACCCACCTGCAGGAAGACTTTGAGGCGGTCCAGAGGAGCCGTTCCTGTCCGGGAAACTGCTCCAGCCATGGCTCCAGCCACCAGTTGCCTCCACACCAGACCTGACCGCCGCTCCTTCTCTGAGAACTCATCTGGCACTGTCAAATGTTCCCCAATGTCAAACATCTATAACAACATTAGACATTGTTTAAGTCCTATATGTGTTTTTTAGCTGACGCTCAAGTAAATAGTACAATATAAGGTTTATTCACTTAGCTATTAGTATAGTCAGTTATTATCTTGTGCAATAGCATCTGTTACTTCCTGTTAAAATTAAATCCTGCTTCTGTTCACAGAAGTAGGAAAATGTAAATACTTTCAGTATGCAATCACTCTAACATCATTAAATGGGACTTTATTATCACGGGAACTTCATGACTCACATGGGAATGTTTCCAATAGTGGACAATCTCCTGCATGTTGTGGAAAGGATTAAACAGGAAGTGATCACGCCATTCATTCCAGTCAATGGTCATAGTGCCATCCCTATCCATACTGGAAGAAAGATAAAATCAGAAGACACAACAGTGGCATCAGCCAATCACATACAGTGACACAGCACTTTGAACACACGTTTCTCCTCACACCCAAGTCTACAGGGTGTCCTCATCGCCTCTGTCAAACCAACTTACTGTTGTCACCAAGTTTATATGGAATGAAAACTGCGGAAACATGGCAAGATGAAAACAAGGATCACATCTGTTTTTAACTGCATGTTTCACCAAAATCTAGGAGGAAATCATAACGTTGTGCTACATTACACAGATGATGGTGTGAAGATGTTAATGACCAATTTGTTGAAAGACAGAAATGTTTTCCAGTGCTAGAACCAGATCATTATTCAATGCCCAAGTTACATAAATCATCAACATTAACATGTTTATAAAGTCATTACAATTTGAAACTGAGTCTGGACACAAGACAGGAGTCATCGGCCTGTCGATCCCTGAGACTGAAGGACAACCTGCATAACCAATCGCTCTAAGTGGTGCAATGCTAGACAACAGCAAAGCCTTCTCCTGTAATTTAATACTTCTCTTCTGTGTTTTGTTCACATTGGTTTTGCTTTCTTACTGTTTGAACTGTCACAGTCCCAACTGCTGTATGGGTAAAGCATTAAAAGTTCTTAAAGTCTTAATTGTGAATTTGTTTGAAACTGTGTAGATGCATTTATTTACAGGCTGGTGAACCTCTGCCCATCTTTACTTTTGAGAGACTCTGACTCTCTTTTAGACCCAATCATGTTACTGACCTGTTGCCAATTAACCTAATTATCTGCATGATATCAAATGTGCTATTGTAAGAAAAAGATATGAGATTTGCAAATCACTCCTGGTCCCAAACTCCCAACTTTTATGAAACTGGGGTTATAAAATAAGGAAATATTTTGTATTAATTGTTACATTGCCAAAAGATCTTTAATAGACAATGATATTGTTATCTTACATTACATTATGTGACATTATTAGAGATGACTTGAGCCAATATTTTAAATGGTCAGTATAAAAATTACAAAAAAACAAAAGAATAAATTAGATCATTACTTATAATAATAGTCTGTGAGAAACATGTTGTGTCTGTAAATAACCAAAGATTGTTCATGGGAGAACATGCTCCACTGTGTGACACTGCTCTACATGCTCATGTGAACTGAGTGTTCATTGCTCAATGCTTCATTCATCATTTAAGCAGGATACAGCTGTTATTTAAATGTGTCAGATTCATATTTCATTTATTGTAGGTAAATAAATATTTGATTACTGAAATATTTATTTGCAGATAACTCAAAAAATAGACTAATTAGCAATGAGGGATGTCAGGAGCATTGGTAAAAAGCTGTCACAAATACACTGCACAAAAACCTTTGTTTTCTATGTTTAGTCAGTTTGCAACTAATTCTCATTATACTGGGAAAAGACTGACCATGACCTATGAAATTATAAAAAACAGTCTGGGCTCCATCTCTCTCTCTCCATATCTAGAAAAGGACACACACACACACAGTACCTCTGCAATATTCTGGAGGCCTGCTCCATGGTGACCTCCACTCCGAGCTTGTGCAGCGAGTGCTGGATCTCTCCCACATCAATTCGACCTACAAAGAAAGTGTTAAAACATTTGTGTAGACTCTGTAAATATAAAATTCAGTGTATTTTACATGTACTTTATCACTAAAAGACAAATAGCAGGAGCTGCCAGAGAACTGAAGTGTGTGTATTTGTGGATGTTTATTGTGCCCGTACCATCTTTGTTATGGTCAAGGCTGTGGAACATAAGTTGAAGCCTTTTCTCATGAGCCAGCAAGTACTGAGAGAACTCCTCAAAGTCCAGCAAACCATCATTGTTGGTGTCACTCTCAAGGACTATCTGGGAATACAAAGAGAGTCGGTCACTCAGCATGAAAATGAGATGCAGCAGGCGTAGATGGTGGAGGTATGTGCAGGTGCAGTGTGCTGTGAAGGTAATGTGGAGGCCATCAGTGGGGTCAGGGGTGCAAACAGTGAGGAGAGGGCAGGATATAAGCACTGTGCTCCCTGTGAAACTGTGAAAGTAAACCACATCCTACTGTACCTGGCTGCAAACATAATCTCTCCTCTCTTGCTTAGGACACAGAGAAAAAGAGAGATAGCTAATAAAAGACGAGTTCTTATCCACAAAGAGGTACAAAAACACACACAGATAGTTACTTAATTCAAATCATTGCCACTGTGTCTATTGTGTGATCTACAGTGGAATTTAGAAAGTCAGAACTCATCCACTTTTTTGTTATGTTGCCTGATACTACAGTTGTTCAAATAATTTTTTTCTTATTAATTTACACTCAGTAAGCTATAATAACAAAACTGAAATATCACATGTAGTTAAGTATTCAGACCCTTTACTCAGTACTTTGTTGAAGCACCTTTGGCAACAATGACAGCCTTGATTCTTTTTGGGTATGACGAAACAAGCTTTGCACACATGGATTTAGGGGGGTTCAGCCATTGTTCTTTGCAAATCCTCTCAAGCTCAGTCAGGTTGGTGTAACACACTTTTCAGTGTTAGACTCAAAAAAACAACAGGCAAGCTTAGATTGGTTTAAACGATATTCATCAAAAATATAAGGTTGAAGTTGGCAGGTGAGGGAATGCAGGGACGAGAAACAGCGGGGTGATGGCAGACTGGCTGCGCAGGTTAGTGGACAAATAGTTACTTCTCCTGTGTGTATCATGCTTGGAGAGAGAGAGAGAGAGAGAGAGAGAGAGAAAATCCATTATTCACATATATTTTCAATATGGCATCTCCAGATTGAAGCTTGGACAGGACAGAAGATTCCTTCTCCTGACTGTTAAGGGGTGGGGTTTGGTATCCATAAACAAGTTACAAAGTCCAAGGAGATAGTGTTTGTGATCAGGGTCATTGTGGTACAGGCAGGGGACAGAGAGGGCCAGATGGAAGTTTCCAGGGATTCTTGGACTGGGCGGGCCGAGACAACATTAACTGTTCATGGATTTCACGGATGAATCTTGTTGTCAATCTCGGCATGCTGGTAGAGCAACAGACTCACTCCGAAGTTGGATGCATCTACCTCCTCGATTAACTGATGGCCCGCGTCAGGAAAGGTGAGGATGGGTGCAGATGTAAACCGGTCTTTTAACAGATTGAAGGCCTTCTCCACCTCAGATGAACTTAATTTTGGATGGGGTTAACTGATGGAGAGAACTGGCAATGGACTGTAGTTACGCATGAAAAAAGAAAACCCTGCTAGCACTGGCCATGATTTCACCACCTCTACTTTTGCTGGATCTCTCCATGCCACCTTGGATTCTTTGGTTGGGAACGCTGAGAGTCTGAGTTTAAATTGAATAGAACACTGAATTTAAAAGGCTCTGCAGCTCAAAGAATCACCAGAATAGTGCTAAGGAGGACATATCTGAGGTTCCACGTGGAAACCATGATTAGTTATTTCCCCTGTGTGTATCATGCCTGGTGCTTGAAAATAACATATTTCTGTAAGTATTCTCTGTAGAACCTGAACCACATACAGGATGCACAGAAGGCCATCTTGTTCACCCATGACCCGAATATGACTTCACTCATCCTGACCTGCAATACTTCCTGCTTTCTTTTTTCCTGGACTTCAATGAACACTAATGACTAAATAATAATGAGAACAAAACCAAGGGGGTCAGAGGTAACAGGCAGGTCTAGGAACAGAAAAGCAGGTCTGAGAAGGGAGTTCAGGTCAGGGGAGACGAAGGCTGGAAAGTCGCTTACTGCAGGCAGGATAGCCTAAGACAGGTGTTACTGATTAGACTGACTGGATGCGTGGAGCAGACCAGAGAGAGAGAGTGTGCAAGAGGGAGTGACCATATAAGACAGGAAGCCAGGCTGGAAACCATGATAGTTTTCTCCAGAGATGCTTCAGAGATGTTCAGGGCCCGTGAATAGGGTTTAAGTTTAATGAATTTCCTGCTGCTACTACTTCACTGTAGGGATGTACTGGGTAGGTGATGAGCATGATGATGGTCCCGTCTGGGCGACCCACTCTCGGAAGAGCTGGTTGTGCCAAACTTTCATCTGAGAACTATGCACTGTGCTCTTGGGAACCTTTAGTGCAGTAGAATTCTTTTGTAGCCTTCTCCAGATGTGTGCTTTGTAATAATTCTGTCTCTGAGCTCCTCAGGCTGTTCCTTAGACGTCACGGCTTTTGCTCTGATACAGTTTGTCAGCTGTGAGGCTTTCTATAGAAAGGTGTGTGTCTTTCCAAATCATGTCCAATCAATTTAATTTACCACATGTGGGCTCCAAGTAAGGTGCAGAAACATCTCAGCAATTATCAAGAGAAATGTGATATAATATTATTAAATGTGATGTGATATTTTAGTTTTAAATTTTTGATAAATTTGCAGACATTTTTTCTTTCAGTTTGTCATTATTAACAATCGCCTACAACAAAACAAAATTGAAAAAAGTGAACACATTAAATACACTGTATTTACTTCACTTGTCTGGTAACATTTAAATAAGTAGAAGCAATTTGCCGCCATTGGTTGCAACTCCATACAGTATTTGCTTATTCCAGTCAATTTTGCCAGATCACCCTGTGCACTCATGCTTACAGTGCTAGGAGCTATTGCACTTTCCATGTAATTTCAGTTTTTACAATGAAAAATTAATTCTAAAATTGCAGTATTATTAAGTACTTATATCACTTGGTATAAGCAAATACTCAAACATAAGTACTTGTACTTGTACTCAGTCAGGAGTGGTATTGGGACCTCCCTATCCGTTAGAAATGAATTTCTGCTTGACCTTTGTTCCCTCTGTTGTGTTCATTCAAATTTAGCACTATCTCCTTTCTCTGGTCTGTATTTGGGTTTACCTTTATGAGAAATGCATGACACTGAATGGCAGTAGCATTTCCACCACTTATTCAATAAGTGACAAACATTACTTTAACAGATTTTACATTTAACATTAGTGATGTTCTAATTTAAACAGACTGTGTGTAGTACGCTAATGAGACCCATGGATGATACACACCAACCAAAAGCTAGTACAATTAGTAAAAGTGAAGGAATAAAAACTGTAAAGTCCAGTCTTGGTGCTGTGTTTATTGACAGCTGTTTCCTCAGTTTGACAATAACAGATCAATCACAGTAGCAGTAAGGAAAGGGATGTCTTCTCAATGTGCCAGAGTTGTTGTGATCCACAACTATCTACATCACATGTCGACCAAGCAGCACATAAAGATCACATAGATGCTTTGACTGCCATAAGTGGAAACACATCTAGTACTAAGGGCTAACAGGTTAGGTTATGTTAGGCCCCAGGCTATGAAGATCCTGCAGCAAAAAAAGTCTACGAGTGCTGGTTATATGTGGTGGTGGATGGTGCATGTAACAGTTTGTGATAAAAGGATTGCTGCCATCTTCAATAACCGTTCAAAACTGCTTGCTTTGGACTGAAATTCAAAAATAATTACAACATTAAAGTGCTGAGAGCCAAACAAAGTGAGAAGAGTCTGTCAGTGAAGCAGGTCTGTGATACATATACAATGATAAAATATTCATCCATGAAGTGCTAGATTCCTCTGCAAACTAGAACAGGTTGTCTTTATATGGTGTTATATAAAGAGGCCACTCAAATTAGTCACTGACCTGTGAAACAATGATTAATGACTTGAAATGACAGCCTGCACTGTTTTGGTACTACTATTTAAACGCAGAGAAATGGTTTATATCATACTTATTTTACATAGGGTTACTATATACTCACAATAAAAATTTCCTTTATAACCAGATAATGATACTTTTTACCTGTTAATGTTCATCCATATATTTAGTGTATATATACCATGGGCCTGATTTAGTAGAGGTTTGCATGTACTAAACACATGCAAACTTGATAACATCCACGAAAAAACTGCACAGGCTGATTTACTAAGGGTACGCACTGAGGACTGCATCTTTGAAAATCCACATGCTGTGGATTTTGCACCTTTGTCTTCATAAATATGCAAAATGGCTTGTTTTTGCCTGAGTGCGAGTACAATACAGGAAGGAGAAAATGCAAACAAACATGCAATATGATTTATTAAGCCTGAAAGTGATTTTCAGTGGCTGAGATTGCATCTGAATTTAATAGCTTTCAAAAACAAGTGCAATCTGCTTGCATATAGCTGACTGAAGGATTAAGATATAAAAACAAATTAAGGAATGTGCTAATATATTTGCAAAAAAATACAAATATATGGTCTGTGTTTTTTCCTTTTCATTCAAATTATGCTTCTAAGCAATGAGTTAACTAAGGTAGAATTATGAATCCCATAAATTTGACTGACTGTATTTTCTTTTTTATTATCTTAACTTTTCTGTTTTTTTCTGTCCAGCACTGATACTGTAGCACCTGCTTTGACCATAGGGGGACAAGAGCATTACCACATTAGTCTTTATTGTTTTATTAAAACATTCAAATTAAGTGGTGCATTGGAAAAGGCTTTTAATCTATTTAGTCCTCTAGTAAGTGTCAGTTGGTAGCCAAGATAAGAGCTAGTTATATTCTCAAAATGCGAAGAGGTGATTCTGTGCTTCCTCTCCTATGTTCATCAGTACAGAAACATAAGCAACACACTGCCATAACATGCATGATGTTCAGCAAAATGTTGTGCCACAGGATAAATAGGTTTTTAATTCTAATATTATATTAGAAGTATATTTATGTTCTCTAAATCTGTCTTTCGGGTGTCTTGGGTGGCTGTCTCTGTGTATGTCCAGTATAGAAACAAGTATGGATCACTTGTTTCACAAAACCTTAAATAATATTCAGCTAGACACTGTTTTCTCCCTAACCAAAACACACTGTGCACAGTGGTACACTGCAAAAAGGTTAAACACAGCTACCGCGCTGTTATCGTCACTAACAAACTACAGGTGAAAGCTGTGCACACATGGATCCAATCAACCATTGTTAAACCCATTAAGTTAACAGGATAAAGACAGTTCAAATGGCATGTGTGAGGTGCATCTTCAGTAATAGAGGGCAAGAACAGAAAAGGACGAGGACCACGTGTCACAGGTGGTGGACAAGGAGGAAGACGATGAGGAAGACCAAGACCAAGAGCTGTCATATCAGATGAAATAAGAGCAACAATCATACTTTGGTTCAAATGTGAGCCGATTCTCAGTGGCCTCTATAATCAGAACTTTCAGAGAAGGAAGCAGATACATTATTACATTGATATGTGATATCTGAATGTTTCAGTACAGTACAATAACAGTGATCACTAACGATCACTTCTTCTTTTAAACTAATTCACTTGCATGGGCAAACATAACATGCTGTGGGAGGACAGTACCTACCACTTTGCACATGGATGGAGGTGGCTGTTCTCACAACAGCAGTCTTTATACTGAACTACTGTGTAAGGTTTTCCTAAGGACAGTGCATTTGTCAGTTGGCTGAACTTGGCATCTGGCAGCAGCTGTTTTGAGAAGTGACTGTTTCCCATCCTTCACTGTGAAGAGTGTTGGGCTCTGCAGGCAGCAGGCACCATGCTGGTTTTTACTGTTCTGATACTTTATTGGCAAAAACATACACTTTATCCACTGTGGTGCTGGTATAATACTATATCTATAAAGGAGGAGGAGAACATGCAGGGAGCTCCTGTCAATCAGCCCCGTCAGCTTTTTTTTAAAAGAAGCATATTTAAAAACGTTGCAATTGTATTGAAGCAGCGACTTCGTTTTCTTAATATAAAGGCTTGAATACGACATCGTCAACTGTCGTGTAGCATAGCTAGCTGTGTCTGTGCACCTGTCCTAGCATCAGTCTGTATCACCGGGTCCCACAGTAAAATAGCAGCCGTTTCCTCACCTCCTCTGCCTCTCCACGGTGTAAACCACGAGCTGCCAGTCCGGTCCTCAGCTCACTGATGTCAACTCTGCCATCTTTATTCAAGTCCAGCTGCTCGAACAACTCCGCATACCTCCTCTCTCTGTCCGGGTCCAGAGACGCCGCGTTGTCTCCGTTTTCGTTTCCTCCTCGGTGTGTCCGGGCGCAGAACCGCTGCTCGTCGTCGCCCATGTGAAAGTATATGAAAAATGCCGGTTTTCCGTATTGGTCGACTGGTATTTTTACAGTCGAGCCGAACACTGTCAGAACTGTGATGAGAGCGAGGTTTGTCCTTGTTTCCACAGAGACCGCTTTTTCACAGCATAACGGGAACGAGGTGGAGGAGAGCCGAGTGAGGCTGCGCTGTTCGCCCGCTTCTTCTAAAGGAACATCCCTCCCGGGTGGATGGATGCAGCTCAGCTTAGCTGCCGTGACATCAATCCCCGTGTTAGTTACGTACTCTGTCACACCGACACCAACACTTAAACTCAGATGAATTAAAGTTTTCGTAATGAGCAGCGGTTCTGCCGCGGTGTGCTCGCGAATACTAATGATACAGTCAGGCTATATTTAAAGGCGTAGGTCTATTATTTCTGTTGTACAGTTGGTAAGACAGAAAACACCACAGCAACACTAAGGCAGATGACTAACAAGCATTAGCCTCCATAAATCCACCTACTGTCTGAGCGCGTGCTCGCAGCAGTGCGCGCGCGCTACTTCAGCAGGACAATGAGTCAGTACTAAAGAGTCAGTGCTGCAGCAAGAACGTCCTGGGTTCGATTCCCGGTCCCAGGTTCTTTCTGTGTGGAGTTTGCATGTTCTCCCCGTGTTTGCGTGGGTTCTCGCCTCCTGAAGTCCAAAGACATGCAGTCAGGTTAACTGTAGTCTTTGTCTATATAAGATAAGATAAGATAAGATGAAACTTTATTTATCCCACGATGGGGAAATTTTTTGTCTGCAGCAGCAAAGTGACACCAAATAGTACAACTAGTACTAGTGTAGTACTGTGTTGTATAGTCTGATGGCTGTGGGGAGGAATGACCTGCGGTAGCGCTCCTTCTTGCACTGTGGGTGTAACAGTCTTGTGCTGAAGGAGCTGGTCAGAGCCTCTGCAGTTTGGTGCAGGGGGTGGGAGGGGTTAGCTTAGCCAACATCCTCCTGTCCGCCACCTACTCGATGGACTCCAGTGCTGATCACTACAATGCTATCACTACAACTGTATAAACAAGGTGAGGACGACATATTAACATTATATTTATTTTATTTTGAAAAATTATCAACTCTTAAATATTTGTGAACTTCAATAACTGGTGTTGCACCAACTAAAAGTTTCAAGTAACTGTTTGTCAGCCCTGCACATAGGCATGGGTGATGTATTTTGCTTTTACTATTCTTTAGTTTGGAGTTACTGTCTTGCTGCATGATAGAATTTCTTCTCAGCTTTAGCTAACAAAGTGATACCTTCACATTTACCTGCAGAATTCATTTATACAACTCAGAATTCATCACTGATGGCAAGTCATCCTGGTCCAGAGCATGTGAGCACAGAGGAGCATGGGCAAATGGGGAGTGGGCGGATTTTGGACAGAGCACTGAGCGGCTCCAATTACGCTCCAGTACTGCTCATACCACAAGCCAGAGGCCTGCCAGAATGCACTTTTCAGTCAAAACTTGCCCATTAGGAATTCTTGCTATTTATTTCTTAGGAATGTAAGACTACGGTATAAGCTAAAAGTGAAATACACGCAGGTTTTTGTTTTTTTTTACATTTGTTGGAGTGAGTAGATGTGATTTGAGTGGAGCGGAATCTGTGTTGAATGCTCAGTAATAATGAGCGGAATGGCCTAGTGTGACACTGAGCGGAGCATTGGTGCGGTGGAACAGCTCTGAAAGTGAGCAGTGGAAGATCTCACCACTCACAGGAAGCAAAGCAGACCCAGACCATGATACTGACATGGCCAAGTTTCTAAAGCTGAAATACTAGCTTGTCTCATTCAAGCCTCATTCATTAGAAGCCTTGTTCTTGGTATAATCTTTGTTGGTGAACCTCCTGGGGGGGTTAACAGTGGTGTTAAATGTTCTCATGTTCTCTCTTAAATGTTGTACATGATCTGCCTGACTGAGTTGACTAGTGCAGTCCAATTTGTTTAGAAATACTTTTCTAACCCTTTCCAGGCTGATGAGCATCATCAACTCTCATTTATCTAGTTCTAGGACTTCTAGCAGTAGGCGTAAAGTAGGCATATTTAAGGAGAAATAGAAACATTTCCAAAGGGTTCACAAACTTTTAAGCACCACTGTAAACCTTGCTATACTGTATGCTGTTGTAGGAACATACAGTGGTTATGACTCATTTTGCTGTTTGGCACAGTTTGTCACTAGTGTGAAATAAGTACGGAGAAGCAGACAAATACACATACCTGTACATCGGTGGTTGGGTGTTTCAGATGTTTGTTGAGGCAGACCAACATGTTGTCAACAGCTCTGACAACCCCATGCATGAGGCAGCAACTGCACACAGGAACTGTCTGACAGGCTAAATAAGCTGTACACACTGACTGTTACACCAGTGTGTAAACAGACTTCCTACCCTTTCAGAAACTGTGTACTTATACCATTAACCTTAAAATATTTACCTACAGTGCTGTGAAAAATTATTTGCCATCTTTCTGATTTGCATATTGGTCACACCATCAAACTAATTTTATTATTACACAAAGTTAACCAGAGTAAATGCAAAATGCAGTTTTTAAATGATGATTTTTTGATTTTTTTTTAATTGCCACCCCTCTTACTAAATCATGAATGAACTGTGATTAACCACATTTTTTGCCATTGATGACTCTCAGACCTGTTAAATCAAGAAATCACTTAAATAGAAGCTGTCTGACAAAGTGAAGCACGCTAAAAGATCTCATAACACATCATGCCATGATCTAAAGAAATTCAGGAACAGATGAGAAACAAAGTAATTGACATGTATCAGTTCAGAAACGGTCACAAAGCCATTTCTAAGGCTTTGGGACTCCAGTAAACTACAGCGAGAGCCGTTATCCACAATGGAGAAAACTTGGAACAGTTGTGACCCTTCCCAGGAGTGACCATCCTACTCAAATTACTACCTGAGCACAACAATGACTCATACCATAAAGAACTCAAAACAACACCTAAAGAACTGCAGGCCTCACCTTCCTCAGTTAAGGTCAGTGTTTATGATTCAACAACAAGAAACTGGCCAAAAATGGCATCATGGGAGACTTCCAGGGCAAAAGCCATTGCTGACCTAATAGAACACAAACTCGTCTCACATTTGTTAAAAAACATCTTGATAATCTCCAAGACTTTGGGTCAAATATTCTGTGGACTGATGAGACAAAAGCTGAACGTTGTGGAAGGTGTGCATCCTGTTACACGTTACTGTTTACTACTTAAACAGGTTCTTTATGCTCGAAAACCCTCCAATGTGGCTAAATTGAAACTATTTTGCAAGGAAGTTTCCTCCACAGCCATGTGAAAGACTCATTGGCAGTTATTGTTTGATTGCAGTTGTTGCAGCCACGGGTGGAACAAGCAGTGTACGTAAGTGACTGTATGTAAGTGGCATTTACTCTTTTACATACAACTAGGGAGGTTTGGACAAGTAATACATAAAAAAATCAGGAAGGGGGAAAATACTTTTACTACTCCTACTACTTTACAGTACTGTATAACTATAGCCAAAAACCTGAGGGTGCATCTTGTTTAAAAATAAGAAAATGTGTTCACTATACCGTTTATTGTCCAGCGGGCTGCTTGAAAATGAAAGCAGTATTCAGGTGGGAGACATAATCAACATAGCTCTGTGAACCAGGCAAGTTGCAGTTTATAAGCATGATGTTTGTGCTAGATGTAATGAGATTCCCTCCAGGCGTTTCTGAAAGCGAGTGCTGACGAGAATGGGATGGACATGAAGCAGACCTGGAATGGCCAGTTGGGAAGGTCTGGACATTTCCCGATGGAGCGCTGCATAAATGAGCCTGGTGGCTCAGTGAGAAAATAAGACAATCAAGACAGAAAGAGAGCAGGGATCTCCCCCCTCCCTCTCTCAAACAGTAGAAAATAATAAGACAATGATGAATATTGGACAAAGCACCTAAGCAAACACTGTTCTCATATTGGTCTCTCATCTTATGTTTATTCTTGCATTTATCATTTTGCTTTGCCTCTAGAAAACACATGGTCTGAAGTATGCATGTCCTTGTGCATTCTGATGGGATGTGTGGGATTAGGTGTGTGAATGGCTTTTGTGTATATTCACTAATCACTAATACATACAGCCTCAGGTTTCAGTCTGTGTGCTTAAAGAAATAGCCTTTAGTCAAGGCTGCTAAATAAGATAAACAGACTTGTCAGACTTGTCTTTACCCCATGGGTGCAGCAGCACCCTCAGTGCCCATACTTACTTTAAATGGAATTAAAAGTGGAGGTGTCTGTGACACATTCACAGTCACAAGATTCAGAAAGGTCACTGGATTTTATTAATCCAGTGACCACTGGATATACTGTGCATTCATGAGTACTTTGCAAACATGAACTGTTTAAATCTACAGTAGTTGGCATGCTTTGAATGGTGACAATTTGCCAAAATGTAAGCAAACAAAAGCAGCAGTGGTTACTGAACCTTTAGCTCACAGTACAACAGCCCATTTTAAGCTTTCACAGGGTCTTACTCCCCCGATGACTTTCACTTTTTCTCTTTGAGGTCTTACTTTTCACACGATGTAATACCATTATAGGACCACCTGGAGGAAAAGCAAGACTTTCATCCACTGCTATGTAAATTATTTTTAATCAGTCTGTAACTGTGGGGGGTCCTTATCTTTCTTTAAAAGCAAGGATATAAGGATTGTGTTAAAAAAACTACTCCTCTCAATGGATACTAAAGGGCCTAGTTTCTCTAAGAATGTATGAAAAGAATCAAAACTCAGGAGGTATTCCATCTATGCCATTTGTTTGTTTGCATAGAGAGTGCAGCTTTTTTAAGTTTGTCTAAAGTCACAGGATTGTCAAGATTAATGGAATCCTCTCCTGCTAGCCATGGCAAACGGGACCTCTGACCTGTATAAAGTTCAATAAAAACCACACAATGTTTGAGTAATTTGAGACTTACTAGAGGGGATGCCGGCAATGTTGTCATTACATCTAATTTTCATATCCAGGAGGTGACTGGGTCTTCTGCTTCAAAATGTTATTATTTATTTTCTGATCATCAGGCAATGGTTTGTTGCACAACCATTTCCCTGTGACTTGTCATGTGAAGTCAGAGAGTAGCTGATGTGTTCTGTGCTATTGCTTTGTCTTTAGGTGTAACTTGATCAGCACACACACACACACACACACACACACACACACACACACGCTGATGAAGACTGAATGTGACATCCAGTTTTACTGACTCTGTCAGAACTCCACGG
>OMLM01003006.1:129794-142155 GCA_900302695.1 Helostoma temminkii | reverse complement strand
TATGTGTTTATCTCTTGACATTCCATTCCATTGTGTGACAACATGGACACACTGAGTTTCCATATTAAAGGCAAAATTGAACTTAAAATACTCTATAATGTGTAACATAGACACATACAACTTACAAATCTAAAGAATATTACAGAGGCCAATGTAGATACAGCCTTCACCATTAGTGTTAGATGGAACAATGTACCAAAGGTTATGAGATGTATTCATTGTTAAAGCAGATGCAATGTGTGTATCAGTCCCTCTTCCAAACAGCCAAACTCCATTAGCCTCTCTCAGGAAGTAGTCCACACAAAGGTTAAGAGGAATTCATGCTAATGAGAGCACCACTAATGCATTCAACACACCCACAAAGAGTGAAACTGATGTTTTTTCCTGATTCTCACCTCACATTCTCTATCAGAGTCCGCACTTTTGCTGACCTTCAGAGACGACCGATTCTATTTGTACTGTATTTACTTCATAACAACTTCACATCTTTGACATTCTTAGGGTAGAGCAAGTCAATCACAAGATGTCAGTATTTGAGCAGCAGTATTTGGGATGAGAGAGATGCTAAGCCTTCAGTTCCAAAACTGCATGAAGGTCTCTTGCATTTTTCCCAGTTCCCTGACATATTTAATGGGATTTACTATGTATTGGCAGTGTGTGATGGAGAGTGAAGTGTTCTGCTATCTGTGGACCAAATGCTCTATTTCACATCTTGAAATGGTTATTGACACCAATGCTGGGTTTTGAGACAGTAGTCCTTTTTACACAGAAACACTGCTGTATTGGTGAGAAGGTGGGTCCTTCTTTAAGATGTCTACAAAACAAGCAAAACTCTAAGTCAAGGAGAACTAAAGCAAAGCAAAGCACTATCAGAAGAAGAATGCCAAATTTTATTATTATCTTTTTTTTTTAAGAAAGTGCATTTTTAAGTGCAAAGAAAGTTACGGAATACATACAGGTACCAGCATCCCAAAATTAATAATAGTTGATACTTTATTAATCCCCTTGGGAAATTCTTTGTGGACAGGCTGCCCCTTTGAGGCGCCAAGGGTCAGGGGTACAGTGTCTTGTCCAAGGACACTTCGACATGTAGCCAAGAATCAGGTATAGTGGGAATCGAACCCACTACCTTGGGGTTTATAAACGACTGCCCTACCAACTGTGCTACTAGTGGCATGACATTTAAGGTGACGTATAAAACGCACATCAGATCGCCTTCACAACATTACTGGTGGGTCAACTGTGATGTGCTTATACTAGTTTTGCACACAGCCGCATGAGCTGGTCGCACAATAAAATATCACCAAACTTTCACACACCAAGCACCCAATGCTGCTTTGGCTCTTTCACATAGGTGGTGGGGCAAACTTGTCTTCACTTCTGATACTATTCTCAAGGTGGCTTAAAGGAGGATGTGCACAGACTGCCCTACACCATCTTGGTAAATTTTATATAGCACAGCAAGTTGGAATGTTGATGCAATACAGCTGCCATGAAGAGGCTAGTAATTACTCTAGGACCATCAAAGGTTTGCTTCATGATAATAGATACTTTATTAATCCCCTTGGGGAAAATCTTTGTGGACAGGATGCCGCTTTGATGCGCTAAGGGTCAGGACACCCTAGGTAAGGGTTGAGTCCAAGCATGTAGCTCTGAAGAGGACTAGGATTTTAATCAACCCTGAGGTTGACAGACAACTACCAGTTGAGCTAGAACAACTGACCATTTGCTGAGTTCATTTTGCCTATTTGTGTTTAACCTGACAACTTCTATGACATGTTCCTTGGTGCTGGCCTATAGAAGCATCCAACACTTTTGTCCCGTCAGAAATAAGGAGCAAATCTGTCTATAAGAAGTAAACCCAGCCCTGACTGATGCAACAGCTGCTGCTGCAAGAACACATAGGAGATATTTACCATATGCAAGCATGTACATGTAAAAGAGACTTTACACAGAGCTGAGAGAAAACAAAAACATCTCGGTACAAGTATTTCTGTTAGAGGGAAGCAGCTATGCTAACTAAATTATTGAATCTGTTTCTCATAACAATGCAGCTGCAATAGCAGCACTGAGTGCTGCCTTAGGCCGCGTTGGACCAGCTTACTTCTCAAAGTGGATTGATTACCCTTGTCTACAAAATGGAGCACACAGATCGATGTGGGCCTTTATTATAATACAAGCTGGTAGTTTTTCAGCACTGCTATATTCTACTCCACTCCTGTCTAATGTGATTTCATCTCTCCCATGGAGACTGATGACAAATTATGCACAAAATCCGAGTGCAGACGCATCCATACGGGGCACGAGGAGTTGTTTGATGAAAATGATGCGAGGCATACTGTGTGCTATGGCTTTCACTCTCACCACATCTTTAAGATCAA
Source organism: Helostoma temminkii (assembly GCA_900302695.1). Taxonomy (NCBI): domain Eukaryota; kingdom Metazoa; phylum Chordata; class Actinopteri; order Anabantiformes; family Helostomatidae; genus Helostoma; species Helostoma temminkii. The sequence goes on along the minus strand of OMLM01003006.1, from coordinate 139,774 downwards.
GATTAATTTTTTTATTTTTTTAATGTCTGTCCGACAGTATAGCATTGTACATACATACATACATGTACTAATAGATGCTTTGTTGTGCTGGACAGTTTGTCTTTTTCTAGTGGAGTATGTGTTTGTATGCAGGTGTAATTAGGTTGTAGTTTTCGCCTCTTGATTGGTGACCTGTATTTATTGACAAATATACCAGAAAACTTACAAAATAATGGTTAAAAATAACCATGAATAACATTAGTAATGATATTACTAATATTAGCACTAGCAGCAGGAAGAGGAAAAACCACCCAGGTAACGGAAGGCGAGCACGCCTCGAACCTGGGAAGAGCAAGCCAGCAACCAGACACCTGCGTGGCCCCAGGCAGATAGCCACCGCTCCACCGCCTTCCCTGGCAAGGGCAGGAGGACAGTGACAAACATACGTCAGAAATACCAACCCCTGCCTACCTGTGTGTATGATGGAATGTGCGTGTGTGTGTGTGTGTGTGTGTGTGTGTGTGTGTGTGTGTGTGTGTGTGTGTGGGAAGCTTTACTGCATTAAAATGGAGGGGATATCCTGGAGCACCACTGTTGGCTGATGGTCGGTGTCGCCCAGGGTGAATGTGTATGGTTAAGATTTTAGAGTAACGTTAGACAACGCTCTCCAGCACTGTCATTAAAATACAGAGTAAGAAAACATTTTAGGATTATTAATTAACCTTTAACAGCTTCTGTTCTTGTTCCACAACACTTGAGTTAAGACAAATCTTTCACTCTCACTATATCTCTTAAGGTTTGTATTAAACTACAATATTTAATCTAGTACGAGGCTTGCATCATTCTACTCTCTCTCTGCTACACACTGCTATGCTATGCCCAGTGCTTCAAATAGTTAGCATAATGAACTACAATAAATGACTTTTAACTTTTTCTTTTGGCAAAGTAAAATCAGAAATCAGGTTTTTGAAGTGGTTCTCTCCATGGATCTGTACATGAATTAAAGTAAACAGGGAAGTTAGATTTCAGCAGAAACCTTCTTTATGAGGCACATAAGAAACAAACCTATACTAGAGCTGTGCCTTCATGTTATCTGCAGTTCTGTTTAAAATACACTGTGCCTGTATTTTATTAGTTAATGTAACTTTTAGAGCATTTACTTAATACTTCAGCTCGAGTAAATTGCAGTAGACTTGCAGTAGATTCCTTTTTTTGGCAAGAACTTGTACTTCTGTTTGAGCCTCAAGTCATCTATCTATATTCCTATTAATATAGAGATGGGAACTCTTCACTTACAGAATCATTTCTGTTTCATTCAGTTTTTTTATTCAATTCATCCTCCTAAGTGTTTTTTTTCTGGCTTTGTAGTATTGACTATGGTTTGAAGCATAATCACTAAAAAGTTATTTGGGAAGGATGCTTAAACAGGATCTGCAGAAGATGCAACCCTCTTCTCGTTCCCAAGCCCACACTACAAACTAATTCTGTACAGAGTGAGTAGTGTATGAACACTGGGAAGGTAAGGAAGGAAAACAACCAGTATTCATACAGAAAAGGGATTTTTGAATGTGCTGTTGATGGACATTCTTCTTCAACACTGTAATACACAGAAGACATAGATGAGTCGGAAACATTAAACAGAATTTTTCATGGTGGTGAAACAGCTCTGCAAATACCTCACACAAAAATACAGTTTAACGAAAGAAGCTTGCTGCGTGTTTTTAAGTGTAATAATCACTTAAATTGCAAAATTGCTGTTTTATTACCTTTTCAATGTGGTGAAAAGTAATTACAGTAAGTAAATTTACCCAAGTAGTGCAATTCAGTAAAGATTTAAGGTACTAAAGTGTTTCCTAATTGTTGCTGTACCTCTACCCTTCAACATTAATGCATCAAAAGTTAAAATCCAATAACATCATATGTTGTTCTGAAGTGAAGGAGTGGTCAGTGTCACAGCTAGAAGGTCCTGGCTTCTAACACCACAGCTGTGGATCTTCTGTGTGTACACCATCGTCCTCCCATAATGTAACAACATGCAGTGAGGTTTACTGGTGACTCTAAATTACCAGTGTTGTCTGTGTCCAGCTGTGATACACTGGACATCAGTCTGGGGTGAAACCTGCTCCAGGTTCCCCTCAACGATGGATGAATATCCTGACATATACATTATGCCCAATACTATTTTGATACTATTTTGATACCCTCAGAGGTACTTTTGTACCTGACTGCTGGTCATAGTTTGTAGTATGGAAGTGAGACATGACCTAACAGGCCATAATACTTGTTGATGCTCATGTGTTATTGGGTCATTATTACTTAATGAACATTTAAGCATAACTTGCCAAAATGTATAAGAATAAAGTAGCATAAAACAGAAACGGTCAAGTAAAATACGTCAGTACTTTAAAGCTGTATCTAAGTATGCCCACATGAAGGCCTGTACTGGCTGCTTGGTTCAAGTGTGTGTGTGTGTGTTTGTGTGTGTGCGTGTGTGTCACACCTCACACATCCTAGTAAAAGTGATAATTCACCACTAAAGTCAAACACAGATATAAAATATTGATCTTTGTCTGGCAGAGGCATTAAACAGATCTCCTCCTCACATTCAGTGTGTGTTGACAGTGCGGCTTCAGCACTGTGGGCTCCAGCTCCATAAAGCCTCTGACCACAGAAAACACTGCTCCCTCATAAGCCCCGCGCTAAGTGTGATATAGCTGTGGGTTCACAGGTGTCATTTCACTGCTAACTATTCCCTAAGACCAATGCAACTATTAGTTTTTATTTGTGGCCCTGCACGTCCAGGCCTATTTAACAACCCACAGCGAGCTGCGGTGAGCCGCTTCAAATCTCTTTTTATTGACCGTTTAAGCTCCTCGCTCGGAGCCAAGTAGCAGCTCCTGTGTAACACAACACTGTTGTCAGCTAGAGAGCAGGCGTCCTGACTGAGGCTGTGGCTGCTCTTCAGTGCAGGGTGAAATAAAGCACAGTTGGCCTCGTGACTGCGCCTGTGCGCAACAAATGAAGATGAATGCGCAGCGGGCTTTCAGCACCGAGGACAGCTCCAGTGCGGCTCCAGGCTCGGACTGCTCCTGAAGCCGGATTCAGAGTCAGTCACACAGAGAGGGTCAGGGAAGCAGCACCAGCCTGCCAGGCAAAACAAGTCTGCACTCTCAACAAGAACGATTTCTTTTTGGATCCAGCAAATGCACCCCCTCTCCTCCCCCCGCCCTTTCGGGAAACCATCACAAGACCACTTAAACACCCCTCCTTCTCCTCCTCCTCCTCCTCCTCTTCCTCTCTTATATCTCCTGACCCTCCAAAAATACCATCATCCCTGAGAGTACACAGGCAGCAGAGAGAGAGTTATCCGTCTCGCCCAGACGGACCAGAAAAGAGGCATTGGTGCTGAAATGTGAGAGCGCTTCGGGTTTTCTCGGTTCGCTAACAAGCGCGTCCCAAACTCTCCTCCCTTTCCTGGAGGGGTGGGGGTGGTGGTGGTGGTGGTTGGGGTGATGTGAACGCACACGGCGGCGTTGGCTCCTCGTCAGACGCTCTCCAAGACCTCGCAGACATTCAGTCGTGACGGATCCGTGCTTCCTCTCCTCCACTCCTGTCTAAGATTCCGCATTTTGTTTGCTTTTCGGTCAACGCGGCGCTGTCCCCTCATCGCCGCCGCATCCTCTCCTCTCCTCACTCCTCACACGGAAAACAGTTTTTTTTCTTCTTTCGGATAAACCAAGTTTGATCACACGAGGAGTTTACAATGACAGCTACCAAGGAGCAGCAGAATCAGAGACCCAATCAACCGCCGCAGGATGAGGTGGGCAGCTGGCTTTTCTCTTCATTTGATCTGCAGGTTTCTTGTACTTTGTTCATGTGCGTTTCACCAAACTCTCTTGTGCAAGCTCAGCGCTCTCATTCAGCTTTATTTGACTTTATGCATTTGGCTCAAACGCCATCTGATCTCACACATGAAGTGAAATGTGTCCAGGCGCCATCAGCTGATTGGTTGTGTTGCGTTTGGTGCTTTCTCGCGTCCAGCATCAGTTTTCTGTGCTGATGATGAGGATGTAGTGAGACAGAGTTTGGAGACGCACATGCCAATATTGAAAACCGTCGTCAGCCTCGCGCGCGCGCGCGCGCGGAGCTCATTGCGAGCTGTCAAGACTGGGTGACAGAGATCGCTGAAGGCGGTGGGCACATGCACAGTCAGTGAAGAGTGGCGGTGGCGGTGGGGTGAAGGGGGGTACTGCGCAGGGCGCATTGTAATTCAACCGTTGCCTCCCGTCAGCTGCCCCTGACACCTTGAAAGAACAGTCGTGGAAATCTACTTTATGAGATGCGTTAAAGGCGCAGTGTGCGCATTTTTCTCCCACATGCGCTCACCGCGACTTAGTCTAGGCACCTTCAGGCTCTCATTAGACCACAGAGGATACATGTTCCTTTTTTTGGCACCTTACAGGTGGCGTTGCGCACTGCAATGGATTTTTTGAAGGCTGAGATCAGGCTCTTTGTCAGGACTGCTTGTGTGCAACTTGTATTTGCGCCAAACGGCTGAGCCTCTATCATCATCTGCATGAATGTTATCAGTGTCCACACGTGTAGCCTGGACCAGTGAGTGAGTGTTTTTTGTTAGAGCAGCTCCACGAATGATACAAATTCCACCTTTCACTGCGGCCCTTCCTCTGAGACAGTAGCAAATCTATTCTGGGTGCTCTTAATTGAATTCAGCCGTGTAGCTCTGTTATTCTAAGAAATCAAAACCTCTGCCTCATAATTGAGTTTCTGCGCCTGAAATATTAGAAGGCCTCATGAGATGTGGTTGAAATATGATCGCTCACGGCGTTCAGTACTCTCTCCTCCGTATTTAAAGCTCACTGGATACTATTCAGCAGCCCCCAGGCTGTTTCTAATTCATGTTGTTGATTGTATGTGTGAACAGCACTCACTGATTCATCAGCGATGATACTGTGATGTATGTGTCTCATATGTGTGAGGAGATGTGGAGGAGTGTTATAAAGTTGTTCCAGTCAGTATCAAGCATCAACACCAGCTGGTGGACAGGGGTCAGCATGGGAAAAACCTAATGCTGTCAAAACTGTGTATTGCACCTTGTTGCATAGCTGCAGAGCAGCAGCGTCCATGCTGACTCCTCTGCCCCATAACATGAATTTAATACTGTGTTTAGACAAATCATGAAAATGGTTTTTAGACAACAATTGACAAAAGTGTATGAACTGTACTCTGTTTATCAGTCATGGTCAATGTTGAAGCACTCGATGTCAGACCAGCAGTTGGAATTATTGTGTAAGATGACTGTCATTTAAAGGCACGTTGGCAGGTGTTGTGCAGTGTTGGATTGAAGCCTGTGCTATTACTGTCCCACGCTGTGTCGACCCACAGTCTGTATACATAGCTCTTTGGTAGGCGGCTCTTAACAGGGTTATCTTTCATCAATGTTACATGGACGTACAGAGAGGATTACAAAAAGGCACCTTTAAATAATAGGTGAAGGAGAAAACAGCACTGAGCTGCTTCAGTATCTGCATGGTGGAGGCTCACACGTTCTCTTTGTGTTTCGGTCTCTTGTTATAGCAGAAATGTGTTTTTGCTACAGACATGCAAACATGTTTTGTGCTTTAGCCTGTGTGACGACAAAATGTGAACATCTGATCAAACAAATGACAATGGTTGGGAACTGTGAGGCACTAATCTGCAGCACTTCAGCTTACAGATTTCCAGCACTTTTGTCCAGTTATATTCATTCAATTCAATTTAAGTTTATTTATATAGCACCAAATCATAACATCTCAAGGCACTTTACAATGTAAGGTTTAAGACCGTACAATACAATTAAATAATCAGGGAAAACCCAACAAATCCCTCCTGAGCAAGCACTAGGAAGGACTGTTTAATAGAGACAGTACTGCTGCAAGTGAAGGAGTCAGATTTGTGAAAAAAACATGTCAAAACTATGGTTGATAATGAACTCCTACAATGACCAGTCAGCTTCAAATGTGCAAATGTATCATAATTAAAGTGGTTTGAATGTGGCAGCAGCAATAATAACCAAAAGATTTCACTGCAGACAGTTGATAAAATGTAACAAACTTTACTCAGAGTAAGTATGTTTTTGACTTAAAGGGCAACATCACCAGTTTTACACATGAAAGTCTGGTGTAGCCTTACAGACCTGAACACCTCTTCGTTGCTTGAGGGTAGTGGCTCCAGGCTACAGTTGTTGCTTCTAGCTTAATGCACATGAATCCCTCAGAGGTCAGAGGTTGGCAGTCGGGTCTTTCTGCGGATTGGTGCCAGATTCAAGGTTCTGGGACTGAAATCACTTGATCACACGCTCATGTCTGCATTTGTTCGCAGTCGTTCGCATCCACCATCCAACAGCAGGCAGGTTACACACAGATATAGACAGAATAGAAACACATTGTTTACTGATTAAAAACGAGCTAGAAACAGATGGATGAATATTGTCTGTGTGAAACCACAGTAAGAAAATACTGATATACTTGAGTTTCATGATGTTATGTTCTGAGCTTAGACTCAATAAGTGACAGACAGTGTGTTCAAACCCCTGAGTGCTAAATAGAGAATTTTCTGATGTTCTGACGCCATGAAAAACTCACTTTTCATTTTCTGAACATGACAGTGTGTTATTTATGAAACAGCCTAACCTTAAATCATTAAAGAAAAAAACAACAACACAAAAGCAACATGCAACAAACCACAGTGTGCTTTTATATCTCTGTATTTTAAATGGTAACCCCTTTATCATAATACATACCACTACCTAGGCTTAACAACATCAGCCTGGATGTGAATAAACAGAACTTTACCTGCTGTTTGTCAAACAATCAAAGCCAGTATGTGTGGAACTCCAGTCAGCCCATGCTGAAGGAGCTGACTGGGAACACTGGAGCACTCTTGGCAATGGAAGTGTACAATGTAGCCAATCCCTCTTTAGTTTCACTGAAACAAAAAGCTGAGAACAAACTGACTCGTTTGACATTGGCCGGTCTCAAGCTGTGTCACCGCGTCCTGTAACCACAGACATAACTCAAGCCCACTGAAAGATCGGCCCGTCTGGGTGACCTCGCGGTCAGCGCAGGCTCTGCACAGACAGCGGGGTGTATACACTTACCACCTGGCCTGGCACAGGCTTTGTTAATGGAGCTGTTGTTGTCTGAGCTTGGGGGAAAAAGGCGAGCTATAGGAGAAATGGATGTCAACCTAAGTGTGAGTAAGAGGAGCAGTTTCACATGCTGTGATCCTCTGGCCCTGAGAAACTGTAATTCACACTAATAGAGAAACAGCCCAGGTCGCTGCTGCTCCTGCTGCTGCTGCACAGTGACACAGCGAAGGTTAGAAAGAGTTGACTGAGCATTGGAAGGGAAGAGGAAAGAGAGATAAAGAGATAAAGTAAAATAAAAACTATAAAGGGTAATGTGAGGGCGGGAATGAGTAAAGGGAAAGAGCGGGGGAAAGGAGAGAGATAAAGTGGGAAGATGGGTGTAAATGATGGATTGATTTAAGGAGGAGCAGGATGAAGTCAGAAGAAGAGGTGCTGAGGTGAAGATGGGTTTGTCCCACAGAGGTGGGAATGTGAAAGGAAGGGCAGGTTTTGTAGCTTTATCAATACAAAGTCATTACTGTAACTCAAAAGTGAGTCATGGGAGACATAATATTGATATAGATATAAAAACAGTATATCAAATGACAATGCAAAAACCATTTAATAATGTCCCCAGTAGTGATGAATGTGAAGATAATTCAGCTTCACAGAGCTTTAGAGTGAGTTTTGCTCAGTTCTGTATTACAACAGTGTTTCACTGCCATGCAACATTTTCAGTCAATGCCATTATACAGTCAGAGGATGATATCAAGGATAGGATAGTCTGAGATTAAGTTCTAATATTTAATGTTCTGACAATAAAGTTGGAACATTCCAACATTAAAGTCAGAAGATTGTGAGAATAAAGATGAAATAGTATGACCTTAAAGTTGGAATCATTTGAGAATAAATTTTGAATATTATGACATCAAATTTAGAAGATTGAAGGAATAAAGTTGAAAAATTGTGAGAACAAAAGCAGAATATTCTGACAATAAAATTAAAATATTCCTTAGACTAAAATTTTCCAATATTAAAGTTGGATTCTGTTGTATAATGTTATATTTTGAAAATAAAGACAGAATGTTATGACTTTAAGTCAGAGTATTCCAACATTAAGTCACAATATTGGACATTAAAGCTGGTATATGCCTCCTGTCAATTCAATCAGAAAATAAAATCAAAATATTCTGAGAGTAAAGTTGAATAAATTGGAATATTGTGTCATTAATGTCAGAATATAATCAGAATATTCCAAAAAATATCAGTACTCTGATATTATTCTGAGATTATACCAACCTTAACGTTTAAACTGAGAGAAAAGTGAAAATATTCCTAAAATAAAGTCAAGTCTGAATATTTTAAGAATAAATTGTTTGTTCTGAGAATAAAGTGACATCAGAGTCAGAATATTCAGAAGATTGTAACAGTAAATGATATTCTGACTGTTCAAGAAGACGATGACTTAATTCTCAAAAGATTCTGACTTTAAATTTGGAATGTGTGCATCATTTATTTTTTAGTGTGGCTATAAAACATACAGCACAACATTACAATAAGAACAGAAATAATAAATTAAAAAAATAAATGTTTATGCACACAAGCTTTCATTGAGGCTCACCTGAAGAAACAACTAGTGCTGGTAGTTTACACTATGAAATACTGTATGTGTCAGTCCATACTGCACATACAGGAGCTATAGTCCACTTATTCTGTTTTTCTATGTGGGTGTTTCTCTGCTAGTTCTCAGTAAGTTAATGCATAGAGGGGAAAGAAAGAGAATGAAGGTGAATATGAAAACTGGAATTTTACAATAGGGGACTTCTCTGTATAGGAAGCAGCCATGAAGGCCATGTTATCGTCTGCATTAACCTCTTTCTGAAAACAGGGGAGGTGATTTCTAAACCATCACGAATGTGCTTACTCACGATGTACTTAGTGGACATAGGATGCATGTGTAGCTTGCAGCTTCTTCTGTCGTCTGATTATTTAGACAGATCAGCTGTTAAAGGAGGTGCTGAATGCACCTCTTCCACTTTCCAGTCCAAAATGTCCCATCCTGTTTGGTGATTCACACTTACGTGCTTCATGCCATAAGCTTTCCTCTGTGTCCCGAGGCGAGCGGTGCCCTGAATTAACAGACGCTGACACGTTCTATCCTCGAAAGGATTAAAAGGCAATTACAAAGTTTGAGTCACCAGTTGTGACACAGACAGGAGGACAGACTGCAGTAAGACCTGAGATAACAGGAATTAGGAAGCGGGAACAGTCAGACCTTATGTGTCCGTGTGTGATAACGGGACAGCTTGTGAATGCGTGTAAATGCAGTGGGAAACAATGAAGCTCAGCGTCTGTGATTCACAAACATTGGACGGGTTCAAGAGCAGATTCCTTTAAGAGCCATCTTTGAGTTTTCGTGCACGTGTGTTTGTGCAGCTGCACGTTTTTTTTATTCCTCAGTGGCTTCAGACATGTATTAAAAATTTAACCTCGCTTCAGGCTACTCTCTCCAGCGAGAAGCATCAGCTCTAATTATGACACCATAAATACAGCGTAGACGTGCGGTAAACATGAGCTTTCTGAGTGTAGTTCACTGTCTCCATGTTGAGTTTCTTAGCACTGAAGTTTTCAAAATGTTGCCTCATGATGCAATTCAGAGACAGCGAGGCATCACGTTTCCTGGAGTTTTTCTTCCACATTCCTCTCAGCTGTGTAACAGCCTGTGAAGTTGTGAGACACTGACGTCAAACATGGTGGTGCGAACCAAACAGAAAGAAAACCCAGCAGCCTTCGCCATCGTATGTTCATTAATTCCATGTGCTACATGACACTGACACAGTTTCATGTAGCACATGGAATTAATGAACATACGATG
>OMLM01003006.1:92878-129774 GCA_900302695.1 Helostoma temminkii | reverse complement strand
CTGTGTAACAGCCTGTGAAGTTGTGAGACACTGACGTCAAACATGGTGGTGCGAACCAAACAGAAAGAAAACCCAGCAGCCTTCGCCATCGTATGTTCATTAATTCCATGTGCTACATGACACTGACACAGTTTCTCCCCAACGCCGCTACGCAGATTAATTTTAGTTCACTCCGGGAATATCGTTCTCATTAATATTGACAAGGTGGCCCCTGCCAGGCCTCTACTCACCACTAGTTCATCAGCTGAGCTCAGATGAGGTGAGTGAGTGTTTCTGGCAAACAAGGTTTTCTGCACTTTCAGGACTTATAGTAAGCACTGAGGGCAGGCAGGGATTGATTTCACTGCCCAGGGCAGATAATCAACAGCTCATCTCAAAGGGTGGTGATATTGATAGCACTCCAGAGATCGACAGATAGACCCCCACATCTATCTATTGTCTCCCTGAACTCTGTATGTTCCCTTTAGAGCAACCTGTACTGCATGAATTGTTGTGAATAATTCAGTTTTGAGCAAATCTTACTTTTCATATCTGTTGTAACAGTCCGTTCTCATTTCTAGAGTGTCACATAATGACACTTTGTCAGGTCCTTTAGCGTCTCCTACCTGTTTGTGCTGATATGAGATGCACAGAGATGTCAGTAGAATATGATAATAACCCAGTGGCATCAATATTTGAAGCCAAAGCAATTACAAAAGTCTGCATAGGGGGGAGGAGTTTCAGAGACAAAGTCAAACACAATTGAGGCTATTGTCTCTACAGTTGTTTACGTTTTTTACCATGCAGTATTTGTTTATGTTTTTGAGAACCATATTCAGATGTGACTCAGTTATGACTCAGAGAACAGATTTTGTTGTAAATGATGTCAATCTGGCACTAACTGTCAAACTAATTTTAGATTTGGCTACAAATTGACACAAAGCACAGTTTATGATGTCTGTGTCTAACACCCCGTTCTGACTGCAGTTATTGACTGCACAGTTAGGACAAGTAGTGACTGTTTTCTCCTGATACTTTGTTTGTGGACTGTTCCGCTCACAAGCCTCTCTATTCTACAATTTGAAAACTCTCCATCTCCAACACCTCACAGGCACTATTGCTGATGCAACAGCTGACTCTCTTTATAAATTGTCAATCTGGACAAACTGTTGGCTTGTTTACAACATATCTGTTTACCGAGTAAACAGACTTGATGCAAAGTCATTTTTTGGCTAATACCATCCTATTAAAACTGCTAAAAGCAATGTGCAGTACTACAAAACAACACCCAAACTACCGTCACCAAGAATCGGGAAAATTAAATCTACACTGTGTAACTGTATTAAATTTTTCAGATCTTCAGTTAAGGGGTGTCCATGGGTCAGTTGGTAGGGCAGTTATCTTTGAACCCCTTAGTTTGTGGTTCAATTTCCAGTTCCCTTGGCACCTTTCATGCAGTTGTGTGTCCACAAAAAATCCTCTAAGGGGATTAATAAAATATCTGTTGTTATTACTGTTGTTATTATAGTTTCTCTGTGTGAACCATGTATATTGCTGCTGTCTGTGCTGCTGCCGAGGCTCTCGGTCAGTATGAGTGCAGTGCACAGAGATGCAGGAAAGGTGTTTGTTACATACAAATTACACTTATTTTTTTTCATTTTACCTGCTGTGTTTCTGCTGTGCTGTAGGGTTTTCTGCTGCACTGAAATATCCCTGTATTTATTTTATGGAGTCAGTCTGACCTTCGCTTTATTGATTATACTTAGATTGAAAGCAGAAATAATGTAATCCATCCAGTGCAGCATTACACTTTGCTTGGCCTACCTTACCCTGTTACAGCACTGAGAGTTGACCTACTGGTGAATGCCAGCCTGATTAGAAAGGCTACGTGCTAACAACCTCCCTACTCTTCTGGCTCAGGTGCTAACCCTGACCAAACCTGTAACTAGCCACATGTAGCGTCATCATTTCCGTGTGCAGCCACTCTTTCATTCTTAATATTACACAAAAGTCACAACAAAGTGAATGAAACATTTAAAAATACACATCCTTTCACATAACTGCGTGGAGTCTCGCACCAACATTGATAATGAGCGGCAGCCTTTTTCACGACTCTGTAACTCGGGTAAACATTTCACACTTTGTCAGCCTGTTTCTGAAGGTGCCGTTTCAGGACCCAAGATGTTGCTGACATTCAAAGATGCAATTAACTTCGCTCTTATCACACTGGTGTACTTAAAGTAAACCAGTGATTTTTTAAGGCTGCCAATGCTACATGTACAAAACCGTGTGAAAACTTAAGGCTGTGAAAGTAAAGAAAAATAATGAATTTGTTCGTTCATTCATCATTTAACAAACAAATCTCATGAAAAAGTATATATGATATACAGTGCATAACCTAACTCTATTGCAGAATAGCCTCTGCTTTAAAATGTATATGGTTTTGCTGCCACTTTATTGAAATAGCTCTTGTTAAACTTGTGTATTGATCACTATTCAGAGTTCTTTCTAGATGATGGTTTCCTGTCTCCACTAAAGCATGAAGACTATTCTGAGAAACATACAGAATTTATCATGCTAATACCTAAAACAACCTTTTATAACCTCATGTAGACGAGTTAGTTATGACTGTTTTCTTTTAGAAGCCAAGATGGCCGTAGCATGGCTAGAGGTTGGCATGGTTGAACATATGTGAAGAAAACCACTGTGCCATGTTTGGGTCACAGAAGTGGTTTAACCTAAGATTTTATGTTTGTGCTAATTTGGAAAGTCCAAACAGGCCGTCACAAGGTTCACCTTCAGGTTTCATTAGTTGTAGATAAACAACTAAAGCTGGACGTTAGCATCACTGTAGTTCCTTCACCAAAAGACAATGTGATTTTTCCACTTGGTTTTGGATTGTTGCAGAAAATAAGCTTTGTGGTAAACAAAACTTTATTATATGTACATGTTTCTTCACATATTAACACCATTTTTATTTCTATTACCATAAGTAAAAAGCTATTGTTGTGTTCTGAACAAATTACATCATTCCAATTTTTTATTTGATTAACCACACTTTACCTTTAGAAAGTACTTATCTCTGGGCTTGACCTTATCTAGAAGTATTTATGGCTGCATCAGTTGTTAGTAGCACATCCTTTTTTGAATTGAAAACAAATGACAGATAGCAGGCATGATGATGATGATTCATCTTCTACCTATATGGTCTCATTTAACCACTTAGCAATGGTAAAAAAAACTGGGACATTTACTGATAAATCTTATGTCGCTGAATAAAATGAGAAAATCTCTTGACTTGGTTTTTACCACCACAGACCTCGTTTCAGGAATAATAATTAAAAAGTTTAACTGCAATGAGGACACCTGAATGCTAACTTGTTTTCATGTTTTTGGACTAGCTGTCTTTGCTCTGTAGGCTGGTATTGGTTGGACCACAGGCCAGCATCTTGCTGGATGATGTCATAGTGCTGCAGAACAAGTTGAACCAGATGCAGCTTTTTTTAAAAACATTTTTTTGCTGGAACCCATCAGTCAACTGAGATGAAGGATAAGATCTGCATTGTTACATCTAGGGAAACTGTACCTGTGTCATTATGTTCACTTACTGTATCCATTTTTAAATTATTGCAACACAAAGAACTGTACTTCTTATGTGTGTATGATAGAATAGGCAGATGCCCTCAGTATTTTCTGTTGTCAACATAATCACCAAAAGGAGACCCACTGTAAACACCACTGACGGTGGGATGATCAAATCAGTAGTCTTATCCGACTCCTGGCTGCTCTGTCCTTCCCTCTCCACCTCTCCATCCCCATTAATTCCCTCACAACTTGCAATTTTATAGCTCAGTGCCTGCTGAATCCTCCAATGTGACCCTATAGGTAGAAAAAAACACACTGCCACTTTTCCACCACACACAGAGACAATTTCCTGTCATCACCCAGACGCATTCAGCTTCATGTCGACCAGATTCAGTTGCTGCTCATGCCAGGTTCTTCTTTCAACTTTTATTTCTTTTGATAAATGAGATTGCTTTTTGAATTGGGAGGAAATGGCTAGAATCTTATCCAGTCATTTGCCTAGGAATGTAGTCAACTCTGCTTAATTGCATAGAGAGATTTGATTGCAGAGAACAGACAAAGGCTTGGGCGCCCACCATGTAAATGATATAAAATCACATTGAAATATGCAGAAAATGAAAAGTAAAAAGCTGATTAATGGAATTAGCTTCATAGCCCTGTGTCCTTCACATACTGTAGGTGGTTTAAGCTTAGATTTATCCCCTGTAATGGTCCGATGCCACTGAATACATCTCATTAAATCCTCTCCTGGCCTTTGTTTGTCTAATAAAATCAGGCATTGCTCCCTTTTTGTGCATCAGTGGCTATAATGAGGTTTGCATTACAATGAGCAAACCTTAGTACAATAAAGAATATTAAATGCTCAGATGCTTCTTCCAGTAACCAAAAGTCCACAAACAGTGTGTGGATCATTACTGTTGAAGGCCTTGGAGTTCAGATAAACATTTTAAACATGTTACTGTATTATTTGCCTTTTCCTTCCATAGCAACCCAACCACAGAGACACGCTTGCAGCATTTCTGCCAGTGTTAATCTCACAGCTGGGAAAAGAAGACACATAATATTATCACAAATAAGTTTGCAGACAACTTGATCAGACATTTTCTAATGACAAATGAGTCTCATGATTTCTTCTTATAGGCAGTAATTAATGTAATTAAATGTTCCTGACACTCACTTAACCTACAGTTTAGCTATGTATACTTATTCCAGATTTTGACATGCAATACAAACCTAGTCCCAGTTTCTAGGTATGTAGGTGTGTTTGTCATTTTGGAGTTGTTTCTAAATGCTGAGTGAGAGTTCCCATACCTTATATAGTGCACTGAAAGTATCCCACAATGCAACACTAACACTACGTACTATGTTCTGCACAATGAACTGCGCCCTGTTGTAAACATTAGAAAATTACTGTTGCAGGACTTTGACAGTTACCTGTAATGACCCAAAATGACGCCGATTATCAAGTGTCCAAAATCTCAATTTGCTTCTCACTACTGAGTGGACCACTGAGTGTACACAATACAGGGTGATTTAAGACACAGCCTTAGTTTTACTCTTTCTTGGAGAAAGATTTTTTCTTGTTAACAGGAAATGCTGATGTTTTTTCAACAAAGGAAAATATACTTTTTTATATTTACATATGTTTACAACAGGTATTAAAACAAATACTATTGTCTGAATGAGCTCAGTAAAGCTACCCAGCCAAACATAATTGCGTTTCCAGTTAGATGTATAGGAATGTCATTTTTTGGAGACAGGGTTGACATACACACATCCAGTAATCTGTACCTTATAGAAATATTATAACAAGCATTACACCCTAATAGTTTTCATCTTGCAAAAACTTTATTTAAATTTTGTTGTTGAATATTTAATTTTGTCAAAACAAGTTATAGCAAGTAAATGTTAAAACCAAAAAAATCATACATTTAGCTGCTTGCATCACCTCAGTTGCAGAAGTTGCAATGGCCAGAGATTAATTATATTTGATTATATTTTTATTTTAAGTTATAATCTAGATTCAGAGCTGTAAAGCAGCCCTCCTCTCTCTCTGTATCATGTTACATTAGCTTAAACCGCTACACTGCGCAGCTGTCAACACTGTCACAGTGTAGTCAGATAAGAAAATATTATCAGACATGGTGTATCAGCAGCTTGTCAACCTGAAGTGGTCATGTATGCAGGTGTTCAGTAGAGAAATGACAACTTTCAATGCACCGCTGATATTTAATATCATTGAGTAATGTGATGCTTCCAGTCTAGGTCTCTGCTGCCAGTCTGCGGAGGACATCAGTAAGTTTGAACATTGTAGAGATTCCAGTCTGTAGTCTTCAGAACCAGTTACTGCTGGTCATCCTCGTAAACCGATGAAGTAACAACTGGGAGAGACCTTCAGTGAGAACATCTTCATCTGGAATTAGTTTTGTATTACAAACTTATTTTACCTCCAGTTTCTTGTGTAAGCTTTATAATCTCCATCAGAAAATTAGTGCTTTTTATTGTTTTCAGCACAAATTCCAAAATTCAAAAAGTACAAGCTGCCTGTTGTTGTCCATGTTTCTTTTGACACATGAACACACAGGATTTTCCCATTGTCACTAGATTTGTTAGATTGTCTACTGCCATAACATTCAGTCATTACTCCCCAGTCGTTCAGTGTGGCTCACACGCTATACACTGTGTGCTGTTTCCAGATTGTAAAAGACCAGAAATCTGTGATCTGTGGTGGAAACAGTTTTTAAGTGTGAACAATACAGTCTTTGGAACACTTAACTAGAGTTTAGGTGTGTGCAGACCTTAAAGTGGACAAATTATCTCTGTTCACATCTCACTGCAGTGAGGAATTGTTGCTTTGTGCCACATACTGTGAATGTCCTCTGTGTTGCTGGGTTTGGTTTAGAAAACAACTTTGGTTAAGGTTAGAAAAAGATCATGGTTTTGTTTAGAAGCAAAGAAAAACATACTAAGCCAGAGCACAGTCTTTTTCTCTAATGCATCCTTAAACACAACCACACAAAGGTTTAAAATAGTTTCTATATTCTGCTGCTTTGCTTTTCATTCTTTTGAGTTTAATAATTTCGTTTTCATTTTTAATAGACCAGAGACATGTATCTCTAGTGTAGGTGTGCAATGCTACGGTTTGGATAAAATGTAAAAATGAAAAGAATTTTAAAGCAAAAAGGGAGAAGCACAGGTACTTTAGTGCTGCAGTTTATTCCAAAACTCAGGAGGGGAAGCACAGGAGAGATTGTTACAGTGCAACCTACAAGCAAAACAATACGTGACAGAAATAATGTCAAATTAATGTTGGAGAAAAACAACAAGTAAGTATAATTGTTTTTTAAATTGGACACACGGGGCCTTGTTCTAACAGTTTATTGATTCGGTGATTCATTATCCTTACAGTATTAAAATAATAGAAAATAAAATGCAGTTTGAACTGAGACTCATATTTCCATTAAACCAGCAGGAATTTATGTATTGTATATGTAGATTATACATTTTCAGTTTGGCATGTTTGAGGAATTTCATTTTATCAGTGTCACCTTTTTAATTTTCATTAAGTTTCATTAAATGAATCCCAGCTTCACCTTGCAGCTGGAAGGACTTCACATACATTAGCGATAACTGTGAATTTGCCCTTTAAAATAATTGTGAATCCACCAAGTGAAGTTATAAACAGGTTAATTATACCTCCAATTAAAAGCTAATATGCATATAGTATTACCTTTACTTTCATTTTCTACTAGTTCTCCACTGAGAGATGAATAATAAATATGAAATATGAGCAGCAAAGGTTTTTTGGCAGTGCTGTCCCCAGTTTGGCAGTAATTTATGTTGTTATTCCATTGCTTCTGTATAGTTAATCTCAGCATTTATATTAATATACAGTAATGCCACTACACTGTGAGCTGACAGCCTCGTGTATCTGAAACCAATATGGCAGGAACAGTCACTAATTGAGAATTATCTCATGGGGACCAAAGGGCAGTGGAAGCGTCCTTCAGGGTGAGGCTGATAATGCTAAATACAATAAGATGACAACATGTAGCTAAGCTGTGGCGTTTCTTATTAGACACTGGATCAATCTCAGATGTTCAGCTTCAAGACCACAGAATGGCTTCAGCTGCAGGTGTTGATGATTTACAAGGCAGTGAGAAATGGCATTTCATAGGTAAACAAAAATGCTCCTGCACAGATGGCATTATTTTATTTATTTGCTCTCTATAACCTGCTGTCATTGTTAAAATGGCTCAGCTCGGGCTGAAATGCTGCTTGTCGTTTGTCACTTTCTGTCCAAGGTCAGAGTCCAGTAGTGGGTAATTTCACCGCTCTATAAATAGCCTGATTCCTCCAGCAGTGCATGTACGGGTGTGCACACATGCACTGTACGGCAGTAAGGATTATTAGCAGGAGTAAGATGATGGCAGGCTTCTTAGTTAAACATCTCAGAGGCGGTAGTAGCAATAGCAATTTCATATAACACCTCCTAATTCCCACTCTTTCTCTCTATGAATAATACAGCAGTAATAAGGTCTATAAATACTGGGGTATGTGTAGGGGATCTGTAACATTAGAACCATGCAGTGCAATTATATATGTACAGAATGTGCATGAATGACTGTGTTTTTAGCTTTTAAGTGACAGCAGCACAGGAACAAAGACCACCCTCAGCATCACTGCTCTGCGCGTCAGGCTCCGCTGTCCCGAACATCTGTGGTGACAGGCTGGTCTCGTTTATTGTCTCCAGCTGAGGAGGAACTAACAAGGCACTTCCATCAAAAGAAAAAAAAAACTTTAAAGGCACATTGCTACGTTTTGTTATCAACCGACAGCACCCACTATCCTTTGCAGGCTGATTGTACTGTACAGTATATGCAGTGTGTGGAGCATATACACCGTGAGAGAAATTTGGATTCAGTGCAATCAAGCAGGAGTCTGCTTTACGTCTCTCTGCTCTCCCCTCCCATAATGATCTTGGTTTCCTACAGTAGGTCGTTCTTGCTGTTTCAAAGACAGACGATGTGATTACAGAAAATGGCCTCTGTTAGCAGGCGGCTAAGCCGTATGATTGTTCAAGGACTGCTTTGCAACAATCAGGAGTTTTTCTCTATTGTCCTATGGCCTTCTCTCTTTTTATGTCTTTCTCAGTTTAAACTCGTATGCCTTCCAGACATGGATTATAGAAAATATTATGGAATAACCGCAGCTGGAATTCTATTAACTGAAATTGTAGACAAATAGCGGGATTTGAATTGTGCATATAACATTGTACGAGACTGATTTTACTCAAGGCTGATGTTCTAACCATAGGAACTATCGAATTGGTGTTGTTTTCAAATCCCTTACTGAATTTTCTGAAAGTTCTTTGTGGGGTTTGAAGTACAGTATATTATTTGCATTAATTTTTGAATTCAGATAAGAATATTTGTTCAAATATTCACTGAGTGAACATCTGCTGTGTTTGTTTCTAACAACAGAGTCTCTGACTTATCGACACCTGCAGAAAGAAGGATTTAGTAAATGTATTTGTACCTTTGACCTGATAATGTCCTGGTTGCTCTACAGCCTTGTATTGAGTGTCAAGGTCTCATTTTCTGGCTCTTGTAGCCTGAAACCAGTTCTGAAATTGAGCCAGCTTGGTGAAGTGCTAAAAAAATAAGCACCATGTGTCACCAGGGTCACCTAAGCTACAACCTGGAGACTTTTGTTTTAAACAGAAAGCCTTCATTACAATCTGGGGACATGACATGTGTACACTGTTGGCTTATACGAGGCAGGGACAGTCTATCAGCTGTTGTGCACACTCCTATGAGCAGTGCAGCATCCAGTGTTCTACAGCTTGGTCCATACTGAAGATTATAACTTCCAGTATCATTATATCAGCTTCTCTTTCTTCAATTTTGAGCAATCTGCTGCAAGGAAGCAAAGTTAGAAGACAAACTTATGCTTGTTTCCTCACTTAAAATATGGAATATTTTATTGTTATCAGCCGTGGTGTGGCCCTGCAGGAGTGCATAAATGGTTTAACATCACTGTTTACTCAGCTCAGCTATGTCCATCTTTAATTCCTCTGCAAAAAATGTGTCTTTTTCTTTGCTGTTCAATATGATTTTGATAATTGATTGTATTGACTGACTGTGATGGAATTTGTCCCAGAGAGAGGAAGGTAGATTTACAGTCTGAGTCAGTTCAGTAAAAAAAGGTTGTTAATTATTGTCCCTCCTGCGACTAGACTTAGCAGTTTGTCGTCATGTGATATCATGCATGAAAACCTTTGCTGTCATGGTTACAGTAATCAATGCAAAGTTTTGTTGTTTTTTTCTAGTGTACATGTCTATATTTAGACAAGTACAAAAACCTGGTTAGGTTTAGGTACAAAAATGAAAATGAAAAATGAGATTTGATAAGGTTTAGGGGACAGGGTTCAGGTCTTGGTTTGTCTTAAAATGAAGTTACAACATTGACTAACAATTTGAAAAAGGAAAACAAACTGGTGTGTGTTGTTTCAAAGGTCAGGCACCAGTTTGTTTTGTGCCTAACCCATCCACCCCAACCTCTTTTGTGCCCAAACTGTGTTGCTTTTAGTTTAGGCCACCAGCTGTTGCTTCTGTCATACTTAATATGGCTTCTAGCTGTCTCCTAATTACCACACTTATCAATAATACCCCATTGAAGCATAACTATGGGTGTGATAATGGCCATTCAGTGGCTTGATAAACACTAAAATCATCCACTAGTGCTGAAAATCACAGACCAGCACAGAATGTGAAACACAAATGAGTTGGAACTGTAACTGTCCTCGGAGCCAGCAGCAGAGCAGCAGAAGTGTGCTCTCCAAATCAGTAATTTGAGAGAAAGGTTTTAAAGAAGTTCCGTGACAAGGTAACAGAACGTACCATCATTTTTTATTGATAGATTCACCTCACCACCCCACTGTAGCTCCACTGTATAGACCCACAGTAAAACTGGAAAGCTGGTGAAAGTGCTTGTCAAGATCAGTAACATGAGGATCAAAACACACAGACAGAGGGAGATTTGAGTGATTTGTACGACTGCCTGTGGAGATTACGTTTCACTTCACAAGAGGGTAAAAAAATCAGGCTGGGTTCACACACGCGCGTCTCTGAGTTTATCGTTTCATTTTTAAGAGAGGGGGTGGATGAAACAGACAAGTGACAGTTGTCAAACGTGCTTCAAAAAGCTCTCTAGTGTGCATTTCTGTAGGGACTAGGATGACTTGAATCTTCTTGGTTCCAATATTGTTTTGGTATAAGTCCAACATGTGTTTACTGTTATTAGTCATAGTACATTTGGCCAATCTGGCCTTCAGACTGCTTGAGTACACTTGAGAGATGATGCTCTTCAAAGTAGTATCCACCTTTTTTCTTAGTAGAAAAGTAAATTAGGAAATAATTAAATATTCAATGTAATAATTAAATGCTGTAGATAATATGAATGTTTTCTCATTTTAATGTTTGTTCACAGAGATTCAGAATCTGTGTGTTCATAGATTAGGATTCTAAAGACAGCTTCTGCCACCGAAGATAAACCTGCCATAAAACAACTCCACAAGTCTCGGTTGCATGTTGTAAAGTGTAAAGTGTAACAGCTACTTGCCCAGATAGAAACTGGGAGTCAAGTTGACACAGGAGGCAGCTGGATGTGGTTCGGAGCTACAGAAGAGCACGTGTGCACAAGCTACAGTAACTGCTCATTAACGACTCATTAGCTACTTTCCACTCAGGCTTTAAGGATACGTCTGAGTCCGTGCTCTGTCAGTAGCATGGATCATTAGACTTCTGCTTTGGAAGCAGAAAGAACCGCACACCTGTAACACTGTAGTCACACTGACATTTTGCTCTGACATTTAAACATGTGTAATTATGTAATGACTATTTGTGTGACATACAATAGCAACCAATAAGTACCACAGTAAAGACTCTTTGACAGAAGTATAGCTATAGATTATGGTGATAAGTTGAAAGCTGGTGATGCCCACTAGCAACACGGGTACATACAGCAGAGAAGGTAAAACACAGCCAGTACAGACTCCTACACATTATCCTGCTGTGATATTCAATATGCTAGAGCAGAATGCAGATGCTTTTTTAGGAACTGCCTTTGTCCTACGTATTGCTCCTACACTATGAGGCACAGGCTTTTTGATTTTGCTGTCCGGAGCTTATTGATAACCCACCGGTCGCTTTATAGCACAGACTTGCGCCTTTTATGTGAAGCACATAGAGACTTTTGAAAAGAAATGACATAATGAAAAAAAATCTATGAGTATGGGGAAGAAATTTGAGTTATTGTGAGTGACTGTTTGTGTCAGATGGGGTCAAACTCGACATAACAGTAGAGATGGAATCTATAATATTCATCTTTTTGATTGGCCGCGATCATAGTTTAAAATAAATCAATGCTGTTCCATGTTGTTAAAAAATGTATCACCAGTCTGCATAGACATATTGAGAATATATTTCCTCTCAAAAGGGTTTAATGAGCACCACAAAACCCAGTTGCTGTCTCATTCATTCTGGTAGGCTAACCACTTATCAAGCCTTTCTGCACTTCTGCGGTAATGGAATGGACAGACACAGTGGGTCTCACAGTTCTCTTAGTAGTTCTGTCATTGATTATAATTGACTTAATAAATTGAGGATGATGATTCAGAAGTGGCTAAATAGTTGGGGGAGAAAATGAGATGAGGAGAAAGCTCATAGAGGACAGGGAGAAAGAAGGAATCTCATGCATGGAGGCACAAGGGCAATTTAGAGTTGCTGTCAGTTTTCAAGGACACACCAGCTTTTTGTGGTATTAATGAAATGAGCAGCAGCAAGTCCTGATATCTAATCAGTGTTGAGAGTCCAGCAGAGGCTGTGGATAATGTAAAAGTGCATCCGTGTAATTTACATGTAAAAAATTATTTTCTTATTGCAAAAAAATTATTATCAGCAGCCAGAATTCTTATAGAGCTATTTTATACATCCATGTAGTTGGTGACTCTGCTTTGTCTGCTACTTTCCAGTGCACGTGAAATAACTGGAGCTACTTCAGTCATAACTGGCTCATTAGTCAGCATGTGTTTCATTTCTAGTCATGGCTCTTTTAACACAAAGCGAGCTGCACTGCTCTTAAACCAACATGTCAAGTACTGAGAAAATGGATCTTAAAGACAATCTGAGAAAGGCGCAAAGAAGCCACTTTGTAAAAGCGGAATCATAACTCTAATTGGCAATCATTTTGTTTCCCCTCCCCTATAGCCAATCAGGTTGTAGTAGTGGGTTGGTGGCCAGTAATCACTGCATTTCACCAGCAGGGTTATGTAGGTAATTGAAGCCAGGATAGAGGCTGAAGAGAGGGGAAATTTATAAGTAGGAGGCTTAATTCACCTTATCAGAGGCAGCAGATGTGGTGGAAGACCCAGTTTAAGACCCTCTAATACCAGGACTGGGAGATGGCGTTGCAGGCAAAAGCTTCACAAACTCCCTTGGATAGCTATTTCACTGGAGATATTATCACACACAGGATACTCTACGGTCACTCAGATCACCAACCGAGCTCTTTCTCCAGCCAGTTTGACCAGTAGAGCCATTGAATACAAACGCTCAGTCAAAGGTGTAGCGAGATCTCTGAGGTTCATAACGCAGCAGTCAGCTGCAGAAAACTGACCGAATGTTTAAACGAACAAATAACAGTAAATAAGTCACACAAATACTTACCAACAATTCTTAAAACATAGAAACACTGAATTTCAATGTCCAGGCTTAGAGCATGCAGGAGACTGAACATACTGAGCCTCACTGTGAGGCATGTTCATGGGTAGTGTAGTGAAGTGTGCACAGGGCATGTGATCATCCGCATGGTGCTGTTAAAGCTGATATTTACCTTTAGCTTTTTACAGGACATTTCTACCTTTAGCACACGGGTGTGAAAATAAAGTATCAAGTGTGGAAGTCTGAGTCTGTTTGCCAGTCTGTGCCTTGCAAAGTGTTCTACTCTCTGCCAAATCACTCATAGACGATAACAATTAATACAGTTACATTCATTTTCATTAATATCTTTTTACTTAACATTTAAAATATAACATTCATACTTTAATGAACTACTAGTACATATGTTTTTAAAAAATGAGAAACGTAACATCACTTGTGCATTGTTGTTATTGCTACTGCATATAAAAAATATGTGTTTTTATACTATTAGATTTATTCTGTTGTGTTGTTTTTAACATGTGATGTCATATTTACTCTGCTGCTGTGACATGTGAATGTCCCCTTCTGGGGATTAGTTGTGTGGTGGTGGTCTATTGTATTTATGTATTTATGATAATAACAGTTCAAAAGGTACGTTGTCATGTTTCCCCTTTTTGGCTTAAAGCATCTCTGTATTGATGTGTAATTAACCCTGTGATCATGTTGATATACCTTTAAGCTATACTACAGCCATTGGAACATGTGAATGTTTTTCTCCAACAGACATGTGCAGAATCTAATATAGATTAATGTCAGTATTTATTATTTTTAGTGGTGTGCTGCTCGAGCCTAAACTGAGAATAAAACCACCAATGCTTGGATATTTCTCCCTTTTCCACTCTGATTGCAATGTTCTCTTTCTCTCGCTCTCTGTAGGACCTGGGTGGAGTGAGTCCACCTCAAAGGAACTGGAAGGGAATCGCTATTGCTCTGCTGGTCATCCTGGTGGTCTGCTCCCTCATCACCATGTCTGTCATCCTCCTCACACCAGGTAACACTCTGCAGTATTGATGGTCCTGTGTTTTCTCTGCCTGTTTTTAGTTATTGCTGCAACTTGTCAAAAATGTGAGAGAGAGAGCAAAAACTCCTGATAAGACACAAAATGAAC
Organism: Helostoma temminkii; assembly: GCA_900302695.1. NCBI lineage: Eukaryota > Metazoa > Chordata > Actinopteri > Anabantiformes > Helostomatidae > Helostoma > Helostoma temminkii. Next base: position 115,341 of record OMLM01003006.1, on the reverse strand, counting down.
ATGAACATGAATATGGATTTCTATATATATCAACATCTGTGATAACATCTAGGTTGCTCTTACTGACACACATGGAGAATCTTCACCCAGCCTTTTGGAAGAACACTTTTCAAGCTGTAGATTCTTATCGACTTCTTCTCTCCCTCCACTGCTCCCACGTAGGCCAATAAATAAATCAATGAAGGGTATTTTGGCAATAGCAGTAATCATTATTCATAAATTATTGCTCATAAACCTAAATGGCCATGGATAAACAGATCAACATTTCAAACTGAGCACTGAACTCAGTAAACAAGGACTAGTGCGTTTAAAAGATGATTTTGACCTAAGCAGTCAGTTAGTCTGTGTCACGACCATAGTTATGGTTCAGTAGGGCCTCTACTGCCCTTCAGTCATTCAGTTGGTTTATGTGTGCGACATCTTGGCAGCACTAAATATTTAAAGCACTTAGTAACGTGATTTAAACATGATTAAGTCTGCACACAGTCATGTAGGATGGATGGACAGTTGAAAACAGTGGTTCATTTCCTGGTTCAAACTGTTAGTAAGCGTTGTAACTTTACCTAAACAAGTTTGTTTTAGCATTTAACTCTAACCCCAACATGTGAGGTCAAAATATAAATGCAGCTTTAAAAATATTCTGTGTATTTTTATCAGCAGTGTTACACCAGAGTTTTGGGACCTGTGAGGCCCCTCAGGCCACTAACCTGGTGTTTCTATATTACATAATTGTTCCTTACTGTTAGCTCATCAGTATTCCTTGGTTATCTTCATACTATTGTAATTTATATTCCTGCACCCAGTATTACTGAGATGTAAAATCATCACAATCCTCTGGCCATGCAGCAACACTCTTCCCTGGTGTATTCCACGGTTGGTTAGACTTTCATTGCCTCCATAAACAAACATGCTGTGCGGAGTTATCAAGGAAAGCCAATATGGCTGACATTCAAAATGACTTGGCCCTCCTATTCTGCTCACAATCAGCAGCTGTCCTATTCAGAAGGAGCTTACAATTGGCACATTTTCTGTCTGCTAAGGGCATAACATTTCATAATTAAAACTGAAACATTTGCAGTGGCGACGTTGGAACAGCTTGAGGATTTTGTAGCCCAATAATGATCATGTTAATGAACGTATGAAATGCCACTGTCCGAAAAAATATTGTTCCATGTATTATATTCACATGGATTTCTTTGTGCATGTGTGCGTGCGTGGTGACTTTGTGCACATCTGGTTTAAGATGCTGCTCTACATCTGGTGCAAACATTCAGCTGTCCATTTTTTTTTCTTGTTGACATGGAAACATGGAAATCTTGTGTGTGCTGCGGCCACTGAAAGGAATGAGTTATACATGTGCAGAACTGGGTGATGCTTCTCTGTGGACTTATCACTGCAAGTAACCTCAGTCAAACTGTGCAAAGTCCTTTGATCTCTGTGACACAGTCATGACTGAGGCAAAGAAGAAATAAAATCTGTGTAAACTACACATAATGGAACTGACTGAGCCTCACAAATTCTGATTAAATAAAAGACCAGGTGTGTTTATGGGTTTATGTTCTGTGACTGATATTAGTTTTATTTATTAAAGAGCTGCCAAGTTATAAACTGACCATGTTATTGATAAAAAATCTACTGCACTGTAGGACTGATGTAATCACTCTAAACCTGTACTGCTATGGTGCTGTGTGTATGTTGCCTAACAATAGCTTTTAACTTCTGGTGATTGTATTTACACTTCAGAAATCTTAAAAGTGTGTGTGGGTGTTTATTCATGATGATTATCTTGCTGAACAAAACTATGAAAAAAAATTATTGCGTGATTTACTAAGGTTCTAAATCACTTTCATTCTTGATTAATCACATGATGTGTGTATTTGCATTTTCCCCTCTCTGTATTTTGCGACAAAAACGCTTCACTTTGCATATTTACGAAGGAAAAAGTGCAAAAGCCCTGTCAATGTAACTGCAGCTGCACTGCCTGTGTTACTATCTTACACATGCACACAGGATTTGCTTTATGTGCTCACAATTTTCAGCTTGTGTTTTTGATCGCAAGAAAACACCTAAATTGCTAGTGCGCACACCAAGGTCAGCTCTGCTGGAGACTGGAGGCTTTGAATTGTGTGCATGTCAGAAAACAGTTTCTCTGTCAAGACAGAACTGATATTTAATGATATGGTACACATAGTTTATTTATATCCATCTTGTTTTTGCAGCTGACAATCAAGCTGGAAGTGATACCAAACTGACTGTGGAGGATTTGTTCAAACCTGAATTTAAGGTCCACGACCCAGAAGCCAAATGGATCAATGGTGAGTTTTGCCAATAATTCTTTCAGAAACACATGCAGGGTGTATAGAAATACATCCTTTGAAAAAGCATCATGTGCGATGGTCACCGACATAGACGCCACTGTCATATTCCATGGAATTACAAATGTAGCAGTCATTATAACTCTTGAACTCTACAGTGAGTTGAGTGACAGTCTGATACGCTGCCTTCAGTACCTGTCCCCTACTTCATGCGTTTGTTCATACATTGATACAAAACTCACCTCGACTCTACTTTGACACCTGGATGAGTTGTGAGTGTGCTTCACGCCAAACTAACAACAGGACTGCTTTTGTTCTCCGGCAGAGGGATGACATCTCTCTCTGCTGTCTCTCCTGCTTTGTAATTGAGGCTTACTAAAACAGCCAGCTGACAGTTCACTTTTAAACAAGGCTGGCATGTTTCACCCTAGCTGTTATCTTGCATCTAGTTATGCAAATGCAGATGTTAGGATTTATTTTCCTTCCACTTATTTACATTGTATTGATTCCTTGTTTGCCAGAAGGGGATCATATGTTAAACCTGGAAGGTTCTGTCTGAAAATAAACCACATGGAGTGAAGTGGAAGGGAATCTGATTATGGTTTGCTTGGAGGGAGAGAGGAGATAACAATACCTCAGAGGCAGAGGAAGGACAGAACGCTCTCCCTCTGTTTCCTTTCCTGCAGATTACTCTGTTTGTTTTGGCTTTTCTCTTTGCTGCCTATTGACTCTCTCACTCCACGCCTGAGGGCAATGGAAAGAGGCAAGGCCTTTCTGTCCATCAATACTTCAGTCCCAGTTGACATTTTTCCACTATCTTCGCAACGCCATCTCATTCCCCAAGCTGACCTCAGGCTAGACGGAGAAAGCAGCGGTGTTATGCGATGAGGCAGTCAGAAAAGTCGGCTTTATAGGGCGGTTTGTGGATGGATGGGGCAAAATAGACTCCAGACAAATGGGAGAAGATAACAGACAGATGGGCGGGAGGAAAGATTGATCACTAGGATTTGCAGAAAAAATTAGATTTTTTTTTTCTAAGACAGAGGCTTTGGAGGTTTTGGGTTGAAAGTCTTTTGTCTCTGTCTCAGTTGGAGATTATCTGAATGGGCAGATTATGTGCTTTAACAGTCAAACGGGATATCGTTATTGCAACAAATTACACTAAATGATAACGTACATCATTTACGATTGTGGATTTTTTATGATGTAAATGATTTATTCTTTCAAATATTAATTAGGTACAGTCCAATCATGTGCACCTGATTTGACTGGTATAATACAGTAAAAATCAGAAAAATATGTAAGTTAACAAAATAACTGATGTCTCCTTATAAGGTTATGACTATTAAGTTGAATGAAGTTTAATTAGATTTCAACATGAAAATAAGATCTGTTGGAAACTGTTCGGCGAATCACAACCTTGCTGATGGGTCTTGATAAGAAAAGTGTCTAATCTGCTCCAACCATCTCTAGTATGTTTCCCTGCTTATTGAGCAAGCAGCCAGACCGAGAGCACGAAAGTGATGTCACTTTCCCATTTGACTGGGGTATAGTTTGTGTTGGGAAAGTAAGGTAGAGCAACCAAAGCCATCACTTCCTCAATTGTTAACCAATGATAGCACCCTGTGAGTGTGTGGGTTTTGTCTAATGCATCACAAGTGCATTTTGGTGGTTCTTCATTTAAAAACGAGTGGATTGTGACCATGTGCACGCTACACTGATGATTTGTGGCAATTCATTGATCATTTGTATTTTATTAATTTAGCTGTCCATCATTATTGGAGTCATATAAGGTCCAGTTACTTCCTTTGCTAATACTCCTCATAACTGCCCATCATACTGAGAGGTTTTTGTGAGCACCTGAGAAGATAAATACACACATAAATGCAGTGAAGTGTGCTGCTGCTGCAGATTGATTGTCACCTAATCTGTTCTGTTGTGAATCGCTTCATGTGACATATGATGTTTTTGACCTTGCACAGCCCGACAATTCGTTAGCCAGTTAGAGGCGAGTTCGTCCTGTGTAAGAGACCCAGGGCTGCATCAGCTGTTGGGGAGAAGAGGTGTTTTATTGTGAGGCCACCTTTACTCTCCCACATGCACTGAAGGAAAAACAGCATTAATAACATGAATCGAGCTCATTTACATTTGTCAGTATGTTAGTGATTACAGTTACATTGTGCTCCGTTTGAGCAGCGTGTTCAAGTGATGTAACGCTGTGGTCAAGTGGACAACTGAGACACACAAAGGACTGCTACGATGAGCGATGAGTTGGAAGAAGGCAGCAGAAGAAGACTGTTAGTTTTTTAACCAGACCTCAGTCTAACTTTTAACTTCACCCATTATCCTCCAGAGTCTCAGTTTCTCTTCCAGCTCCTCGTCACCCACATGCTGCAGGAAGCTGAATCTGTGATCCTTTATGCTCTGACTTTGGGTACAAATGTCTGAAACCTGCAAAAGTAGGTTCTGTAGCCAATGGACATCAAACACCACTAATGTTTGAAAGCAATGTATATGCAACATGCATCTTATACAACAAATTAAACATCATGCTCCTTAATACCATGGTTCTTGAACACCGTAGTGTCCTTAGGGCAGCATCTTAAAGTTCAACATAAATAGTCTTTGTGTCATTTGGGGAGTACAACTTGTTGACTCAATCTCTGCACAAGCATTTTTGCTAATATCAAACTTGTGGTTCTTCAGTGAAAGGACAGTTCATTTGGTTTGGTTTTATTTAAACCACCATGTAAAAGCTTCTTACAACAAAACTTACATGTGTTGGGATGGCCCAATCAAAGAACAGACCTCTATCTGTGGTCTGACCTAAAGACAGCTGTATACCATTGGAGCGCATCCAACTTGAAGAAGCTGCAGCAGTTTTGCCTGGAAAAATGATCAAAAATCCCAGTGGCTAGATGATCATAGAGAAATACCCAAAGAGGCTTGCAGCTGTAATTGCTGCAGGAGGTGGCTCTACAAAGTACTAACTTAAATAGTGAATAGTTATGCACAACCATACATGTTTTATTTCATTTTAATTCATCAACTTGGACTATTTTGTGCAGATTTTTTATTTTGGTGCCAAATATAAATTTAAATTCCAGGTTGCAATGCAACAAAATAAGAAAAAGGCAAAGGGGGGTGAATACATGACACTGTACGTCTCGGGTTGTTTGAAATATGTTTGTGTCAATAAAAGTAAAGACTCTGCTGAATAAACCAACCAGTACAATACAAGATAACCTCAGTGTCTACTGGTGATTTTCACTTAACGAGTGCTGATTTAAAGTTACGGATAAATGCTCTGCTACAAACTGAGTCCAGTGCTACACATTAAATTATCTTCTAAGAGCACCGTGATTGGTCACGTACACCTCCATCTCCCTGGTAATGGAGGAAGCTTTTAACAGGGCATTGTTTCTTTGAAATCCCCCCATCTCATCTGGAACACACTGATAATGATCCTCCAATTACATGTAGCTCAGACTGGTGAATTAGCATCTGTTGATTGGCCTGTGCTTCATTAAATCAATCACACTGGTTATTTCTGCTATATTAGAAATACAAAACTAATCCTTCTATAGGATTATTTTATATACTTATACTATACTATGCTAGTGCTTACTACTACTTGCAAAATGCCACATACTTGACTCAAATGTTTGTCTTGCAGTGTTTGGTTGATTTTGATTGTGATTAGCTATTGATGAAGATCTGTACAGTGATTACACGAAGACATCTGGATAATGTTGTGCACATGTGCATAACATATAGTGTTCACCAGCTGGTGAGTGTGAGACCATGTGTGAACACTGGATGTGTGTTTTCTACGCTGATGCATGTGACAGACAAAGTCACACTCAGCTGCCTCTACACGTGACGAGGCTGGGCACTGCATTGACAGTCTGCTGAGAAAAGGGCACCATGTTGTGTTCACATTGTGTCATTGGTTCAGCTCCCAAAAGCCTGGCACACAGTCAGTTAAGCAGAGTACCTAATCATTAAGTACAGTCAGGTCCATAAATACTAAAAACAGTGATACATTTTGGCTCTGTACACCAGAGATTTAATATGATACTATCAAGATGTGAATGTGTAGACTGTCAACTTTAAAATAACATTTAAATAACATTCAAACTCATAGACATTAAGAGGTGGTGTCATGCTCTGCAATGCCTTTCCTGCAGTTGCTGACTATTTGTTTTGACTTCAGTTTTGCTTTCAGCAAGTAACACACAGCTCAGTCAGATTCAGGCCAGGTCACTGACTTGATCACTGCACACTTACTACTTACTTAGTTGGTTTTGCAGTATTCTTTAGGTCTTTGGGTCTGCAGTGTAAAGCAATCTGACTACATAAACACCCAGTGTATCTTCATGTGACAGACACACTCAGATACTGTTCTGGAGTTTTTCTTGAGCAGGGAAAGAATTCTTGTTTCAGCACCCACAGTTGTATTGGGGGTGTTCAAGGCCTTTTGGTCTTCATAAGCTCTCCAAACATTTTGGCCATAGTGTACCAAATGTTTGCAGTCACTGTCCAAATCTGACTGTGTACAGTAACAATGAGAGATATAAAAGCAGAACTGTAGGACTCATTGTGCCTCCTCCAGCAATCCCCAAGGTGTTTTTGAAATTAAAATTGATCACAGTAAAAGAAAGGGTTCTTTCTTTCTTTTAGGAAATGTAAAGAGAGGAGACATACTAACAGCCCAATAATCTAAAAATACCCATAGACTTAGTCAGGTCAAAACTGGTCAGCATTTTAACTAATATGCCTGACTAAATGAAGGCTATTTGTCTTTTGATTGGTGTTTTACAGACAGGAAACAAGGGAGGGTAAGGTGTATGATATACTCCAAAGTTCCCCCAGCTAGGAATCAAACTGTGGATATTTTAGATATGTGCTATGTGCCATAATAAAGTCAACAAGGGGATGCAACAAATACAATTTTCCCACTGACTGCTAGTGCATGAAGAACATTTTCTTCTCCTAAATGAACTGGTCCTTTAAACCTTTGGATGAAATAAGACCCCAAAACTCATTTTGTGATTTTCTTTGCTGGGTCCCTGGCTTATGTTTAAGGTCACTGTCAATTAAATGCAGTCATATTAGATTAGCTGCATTCTTGAGTGTTGAATATTAATTTAACAGCAAACCTTAATGATGCTTGCTGCTCATTTAGTTAAGCTAATCTAGGTTAGGCTAATTTTTTGGCCATATTTTTCTTTTGTAATATTATGTTCCACATAGACTCTTGTTGAAAAGCAAATACATGATACAAATGATACAAATCCTGAACTAGTTTCTCAAAGAGGTCTTTTACAACAACAGAATATATAAAATATGCTCTATATACCCAAGAAAATAGTAAAAAACCTACACATTGTGCAGATGTGTGTGTGCAGCTGTGCATATAAATCCTCATACAAATCATTGCTATGCTCAATAAATGGTCCGTCCTGGACTAATCTCTGCAAATTCATTATTGAGCCTTTAGATGTCAATACTGTTTACCTCATACAAATTACCACTCAGCTTCACCTGAACGCTAGTCAGCTGTACTGCCTGTCAGTTCTCCTCATTCACTGCAGTCAAATCCATCTTTTTTATTACCTGAAAAGCAGGCATGTTTCTGACAGATTGATAAATCCTCTCTGGACCGTTTGGATGTATAATTTTACTGGGCAGATTCCAGGAATGCACACGTGTAATTATGTGAAAATGAAACTGGCTGCTGCTGAAAAGCTGTTCACTGCTACTTCAGTGAGAGATTTAGTTCTGTAACAGATGGAACAGCTACCACACTGTAGCACTGTATGTCCACACCACATCATTGCACTTAGTGGCTCTCTTAATGAAATATGCTGTGTTTTGCTAATAGGTGTAAATTATGCACAGTTGTGTATTTGTCTTGTACCTGTGCTCTACTGTAAGCTGATGGCTTCCCATACTGTAGATTCTGTATGTACAGTATGTCTCCACCAGCTTCTTCCCTAGCAACAGCATCCTTTTACACATGTGAGCGTAGGAACATTTACAGTATCTGACAGAAACACAAACTAATGCAGGATACACTTAGAATAGAATAGAATAGAATATATGTCTGTTTGCTTCACAAGCTTTATTATGTACCGCTGAAGTGACTTAAGATGACTGTGCTGTGAGGTGACCTTCATCCTTGACAATGATGAATGTTTCTCATATATGCTGACTAATGCTGATTCAGCAAAACGCTTATATTCTATTAACATGTCCGATGTACAAATCTAAATTATTTTAAATTCATCTTTATGAAGAGTTACTAAACCCATAGGCCTGAGCCTAACTCCATCTATGACATTATTTTGAAAACTGCCAAGATTAAACTGGAGAGTGACACAGAATCACAGGGTGCCTATGACACAGAGGATATTTTTGAGGTGGAGCAACTTTGCCTCCAGAATTCCTGAAGCAGGCAGTATGGTGGAGAACTGTGGTGGCCCCAGTAGATGCCTGAAGCCAGGGAATCTTGGAGCCTAGGCAGTGTGATTGCAAGTGAGGCTGGAGGTAGTCTCTGCATGGTAACATAACCTTAGCCTCAAATACGTTGTAAGTGAAAAAAAAAAAAACACACAAAGTTAACACTGAAATAATCTGTTCTGCCACATAACAGCGAAATCCGATTGATCCTATCTGTAGAACACTATAATCAGAATGATTAGTGATAAAAAGTCAAGTTTTGTTCCGGGTCCAAAACAACAACAAAAGAAAATGACTAAATACATATACACAGAAATACAGAAATGATTGTCGTTCTGTGTGTTGCAGTACAGACACAGGATATACCATCAAAATGATCTTTGCTACAGATGATACAGACTGTTACTCTCACTGTGAGGAAATATCATTGTTTTCCTTCTGCGATTTTTATTCCAAATAAAGAATTTGTAATTTAATGTAAGCTCTGGTCTTACTGCCGATGAACAGGTCGTCATCCAAGCTGCAGCTGGATAGGGCGTCAATACTAAGACACACTTGAACTAGAATTGTATGGGTGTGTGTACTTAAGATAATGTGCACTTTTTTTTCAATAGGTCACTGACAGAACAAGGTCTGACTGTCGTTTTGATGTTTATGCGCCAGCGGACTTGTCTTCTTCCCTCGTTCACTAGTCACCCTGCAGTTCAGTTCAGTTCAGTAGGTCCGCTCGCGTTGAGCCCTCAACTCACCTTGATTTTCTTTCATCTTCCTAATTAGCTACATGATCACACCTATTAATCTCTATTCCCGCGACACCCAGCTTGGTGGCAAAAGGAAGAAAACATCAGCGGCGTTGCAGTCGGCTGCCAACGATCTGCAAAGAGGTTTACAACGTGCGGATCGGTAGCACGGAAACGAGGTCTTGAAAAGTAAATTGCATTCTTTTTATGCTCGTTTTTCCACTTCTATGCTTTTGCATCATGGTTCTCAGGGGTTAATTAGGAATTGCATGCTCTGGTGCTTCCCATTAATTAACATTAGAGACTCCCTAAGCTGTGCTGGGAACTGCTGCTAAAGCACTGAGTGCAGGGAAAAGTGTGTGTACGTGCGTGTGTGTGTGTTTATCTCTGCTGACATGCAGATGTGTGTCACACAGGCACATCTTTTAGAGCATGGAGGTTGTTAATGGCTTCATGATACTCCACTGTTTAAAGCAGTTAAACAGCTCTGGCTGCACAGAGACATTGACCCACATGCTCCTTCTGTTCCTTCTGTCATAGACAAAATATCCAGTTTTCTAATACAGCATATGTGAAGTGTGATGCCACCCAGCAATACACTGAGATCTTTTTCAAGCTCTAACTCTCTGTCTTCCATTAAGCTCCTGGTAGCCCATCCTATTTTTCGCTGCACCTGACATGCCCATTATCACTGCTCCTGGGGACAATGATTAAAATGGAGACATTGAATTCTCTCTTTCTGCCCCTTCACAGTGTTAACACATCAGACATGAGCCCTGCCATCAGTGCATTAGACGTCTGGTGATTCAGCACTATTATCAAAACTATGTCTCTAACAATTTCCATAGCTGTAGGTTGGACTGTGTACGCATCATCGTGCGTATAAAAACTCAACATAAAAATGCTGAGAAACTGTTACCAAGATAGAAAATCATAATGATGTCCCCCTATAAAAACAGGAAGCCACACAGTGTCACACTATGTGACGTTTAGGCTGGAGGAAAAAGGAGGACAGGGAGTGTAAAACACTGTAGCAATCGAGTAAAGAAATGAAATGTCTGTCACACTCTCTGGAAAGAGCTCTTCGTGCCGTACGTTTGTGCATTTGTGTGAGCGACAGAGAGGGAGAGAGTGTGTGGCAGCGGGAAGGGGAAAAAAAAGTTCACTTTGAATTGATTTGCAGCTAACGCAGAATGATAGCATCAGTGTCAGTCCACGATATGAATCTTAACATTGGCAGGTTTCTTGCTGCTGCTGTGTGCTGGTTTCTGTATCCTGGTGAACCGTAATGATAAACTGCAGCATAGATGGCTGCAGTCGCTGCGTGTGACACTCACTCAACAGGTACAATCAGTTCAACTCTCTGCACATTTATGGACAACGCCGTAGCAGACACATTAACAATGAGTCGCTGTTTCTGCCTGTCAAACCGCACAAATCTGCTTTTAAGATAACATCATGAATCTGACAAAGATTTTTCTTAACAACACATTTAACAAAAAGACATTAATGAAACACCAGTGTTATTTTACTTTGCGGTCTTAGGTTTTTCATCAGAACAATCAGCATTTTTTCCATTAATCCAAAGCTCAATTAAACACGAACAAACATCTGCTGCTGATGAAAGAGTAGACATATTAATAAAAATGACCTTATTGTAATATTTCACTGATATCGTCTGAGTCAGAGACGGATGACAAACAGTCACTCTTCATTCTGCTTTCTGAAATGCCTCTGTCTGGTTTACTGAAAGATCTAATTAACTGATTAATGATTAACTTGGTATCTGATCTCTATCTGTCTGAATGTTACATAGTATATATTCTTCAAAAGGAAAATATATGGTACCGACCACTAGCCAAGTCACTGTACTAAATCAATCAAAAGTGTCAACTTAGACTCAAGGATGATTAGAAAATGAGTGTGGACAGACAGTGTGGCAGCTGTTTCATTAGGCAGTTCATGGGTTTAGCAGACTTTTCTTATAAAAACCTACACAAATCCAAGAAATCTGTTTTCAGATTTACTTCTTTTTTTGCAAACCCCTAATAGACTAGTTTTCTAATCATCACTAACTTTGTCACAGCAAATCAATTCTTGTTAAACAGTGAAGCGGTAGTTAGAACATCTCTACCGTCCATCGTGTCAGATGTTTCAAACTTAAACAGACACTGTGGACAGAATAATTAAAAGAAAGGGGATTTCATTTCAATCGAATCTTCAAATGTCACTCAAATAAATGAAATAGAGTGTTTTTCTTAAACAAAGAGGCAACTAAAAAAATGAAGGACACAGGATTCTAATTGCTGGACATGTTTGATATCATGTACTTCCTCTAGTTAAGGTAGTTTTTTCATTCTCGTTTTCTAACATGTACTCATCAAAGGCTCTGCTCAGGTTCGGGGTGTGTAAAGCAACAATTTATGATCATGATGAGACCTAATGAGCCAAGACAAGTAAAATCTTTGTATGTGGTCTTTTATATCAACTTTTATATCAACTCATGACCAAATATATCCAGACGTTCATTGTTGTAACTGTTTAATACACAACATATGAAATGCTGATAATAAGACGCTTACACAGGTGTACTAGCTCACTGTGCTGCTGTGACATTCTAATGAGATATTGATTGGCTCACACCTGGCTGGAAAGTAAAGACAGTGATATATTGAATGAAGGTGAATAGATGACAGGTCTCAGCAGCAGGCCTGCAGTGGGTTAAAACCATCAGACACATTCACACTGAGAGAACTGAGCCTTGTGGCTGTGACCAGAGAAAATGGGTTTTAGAACACAAAAAAACCTCAAAACCATATATGTCTTTTTATGTAAAAGAAACACTTATTTGTTAAAATATCATCAGCATCATGAACAAATGAGTAATTTTAGGCTAAATTGTCGAGCTCCTCATATCTCCTTCTCAAAACGCGTTTCCTCTTTTTGCCTGACAGTGAAACGGCTCAGTGCCTCCAAGCTTTGCTACGTTTTAGCCTACTTTTGGCAAGTTGAAAGCATTTCATAGCATCCTGTTGGAGGGTGGAAACAAGTATCTCTTTTCCTCATATTGCGATTTCCATCCAAAAAAAGTAGAAAGGACGCTTTAAAATTGCAGGTGCATCACAAGTTAAAGGAAAACACAGTTTGCCTCCTATTGCCAAGATTTGGAATGGAATAAATAACATTTGGCGAATAAAACCGTTTCAGAACACACACCCGCTGTTTTCTTGTCCATTTCCAGGCACGAGGCACATTTAAAAATAATATCACTGCGTCTCCTGGGTATGTTTAAATGGGTAATGATTATAAAGAAATGTGTCTTGCTGTTCATATAATGCATTATGCAGTGCTACTCCATTCTCGCAGGCTCCACTGTGTAATCTTTGCAGTCTGGAGTTAAGTGGACCCTTTGGTTTTCTTAGAGAAGTAATGGCAGTTTGCCATTACAGAGGCTGTAATGTTTGCTCTGTGTTTATATGCTTTTAATGGGAAGGTTTTTAGTGTTCACAACCACTGCTTAAAAAGCAAAACAAACTAAAAAATGGCAATGATGAACAGAAAAAAAATTCTAAACTCTTAAAAAACTATATAGTGTTGACCAAGGCTTGAATGCTGCATAAATAACATGTATTTGAACTTTTAAACTTGAAAATCAAATAATCTGCTATCAGTGGAGGCCTTAATTAAGCAGAATATGGACACAACTAAAAGCATCCAAATGTATGCACATAATTTATATATTTGTGGAATAGCAAAGAGTTGCTACTGGAAATAACTCCACACATTTTTGGTAGCTGATGAAATTTTACAATGAGGCAAAAAATTATTTGATCCCCTGCTGATTTTGTACCTTTGCCCACTGACAAAGAAATGATCAGTCTGTAATTTTAATGTTAGGTGTATTTTAACAGTGGGAGACAGAATAACAACAAAAAATTGAGAAAAACGAATTTAAAAAAAGTTATAAATTGATTTGCATATTAATGAGTATTTTAATGAGTAAAGTATTTGATCCGCTATCAATCAGCAAGATTTCTGGCTCCCAGGTGTCTTTTATACAGGTAATGATCTACACAAAATAACTTGGTCTGGGGCTCCATGCAAGATCTGACCTTGTGGAGTTTCAATGATCATGAAACAGTGAGTAATCAGCCCAGAACTACACGGGAGGATCTTGTCAATGATCTCAAGGCAGCTGGGACTATAATCACCAAGAAAACAATTGGTAACACACTACGCCGTGAAGGACTGAAATACTGCAGCACGTGCAAGGTCCACCTGTTAAAAAAAGTGTTGTGGTCAAATGAGACCAAAATTGAGCTTTTTGGCAACTCAACTCGACGTGCTTGGAAGAGGAGGAATGCTGCCTATGACCCCATGAACACCATCTGTTCATGGGGTGTTTTTCTGCGGAGAGGACAGGACAACTGCACGATGGACAGGGCCATGTACCGTCAAATCTTGGGTTAGAACCTCCTTCCCTCAGCCACGGCATTGAAAATGGGTCGTAGATGAGTATTCCCGCAAGATAGTGACCCAACACACACGGCCAAGGCAACAAAGGAGTGGCTCAAGACACATTAAATGTTTCGAAACCTTAATGAGTTGGAGAGGATCTGCATAGAGGAGTGGAACAAAATCCCTCCTGAGATGTGTGCAAACCTGGTGGCCAACAACAAGAAATGTCTGACCTCTGTTCTTGCCAACAAGGGTTTTGCCACCAAGTACTTAGTCATGTTTTGCAAAGGGGTCAAATACTTATTTCAATCATTGAAATAAAAATCTTTTTTGAAATGCGTTTCTCTTGATTTTTTTTTTTTTTGTTATTCTGTTGTTTCTCACTGTCAAAATCTACAATTAAAATTATAGACTGATCATTTCTTTGTCAGTGGGCAAACGTACAAAAGTAGCAGGGGATCCATTTTTTTCCCCTCACTGTATGTCGCTGCATAGCGACACACAAGTCAGGACAATCCCAAACTTGGAGAATACCCAAGGTAAACTGTTGAACTATGGCCCTATGTCATAGACTACTGTAAATATCCAGTCCAATTCAAAGGCAGCCTTCCTATCAACAATAACACATAGAAATGGTGGCCAAAGCTCCAAAAATAACAGCCAAGCCAAGCTACATCAAAAATAGTTTTCAAACCTCGAGAAGGTGTCAGAATAAATCTCAGAGCTGCTGCTTCCACAAGCAGTTACTGTTGTGCCTTACTAACAATACTCTGGCTGCCATTGGCACCCAGAGTCTGATGTAAACTCACTCTCTTGTATCGCAGCTGACAACCTGAGGCTGGAGTGCTCCTTAATGGCTGTGATTACAGTAACTAGGTATAACGTATAACCAACCACACTTGGACTTGCACCAGGCTCTGTGTTTAACTCAAAGCTGAGTGCAGTGTATTTGTGGGTCACCTTTTCTGATGTCACTCTTCATAGACAAGAATACGTGTGAAAACCTAGGCTTAGGCAGCGGTTTTGGAAGGTTTGCATTTTCCTAAGAGGTCATAACCATAGAAAGGTGCTTCATTAACCAGAATTAATTTGCTCCCACTTATACGGTACACCGTAGTACATGTTCTATGTGATGTGTGGTTTTACAGAGAGTTTTAATTTCTCCTTTGTATACTGCTACACCATGAACTGTAGTCCTGAGCTAATAGCAGCTTCACTGGACCTGCTTACAGGGAAACAGCAGGTAAATATGAAAGCTCACATTGAATGTATGTGACTTGGTAAACAAATACATTACTGAATCAAGCAAGTATGTATGATACTAACACAAATCCTCAGACTGCCTTGTAGGTCAGTACCAACAAGATCGCTACACAATGATGTTGCTTAAATATGGCTTAAGTAAGTCATGCTAAAAATAATCCTGATCATTCTAATGCAGCTAATATGGTTATGTGAAGCACATTGAGGATGGATTTATCGAGCTTAAGGCTGGCACACACTTAACGACTGTACAGCAGATTATGAATTGGATTTGGTCGTGACGACAGGATGGATCCAGATGCTTCCAGTGTGAGTCAGTGGCTGCTGCCATAGATCAGAAGGATCACAGTAAGTCCACATCCTGTCACCATATTAAAAGACATCATCTGGCAGAAGCCAGGCAAAAACTGGACTTACATCAAATCTGCTGTGTTATGAAACCATCCAATGTGGTTATTATATTTATCTTTCATTATTGTTTCTTTAAGCTACTTTGGGAGTCATTTACTGTAACTACCATGGTTTATCTCTTTAAGTGATTAATGTTTTTTATTATATTTTAATATTCCACAAACAAATATAACATATAGTGACTTCTGACTCCTATTTTCATTCAGCTGAGATATTGACACTAACTCTGACGGATTCTGACAAATCATTAGTCAAGTATTAATACATTTAATTAACCAAACATACACACAGGTGCAAAATCTGCCTCAATCTGTCAACATCTGCCCCAACCCAGTCCAACCTTGACTCATTTTGTGTTCTGCAGTAGGGCCTTCGTCCGGACTTTGCAAGCCCACACTGGAATCACAAGTGGTAAAACACTACTGGTTCAACATATATGCCCTGCTCACTGAGATCACTGTGCACCTCAGTTACGTTATCCTTACAACAAAGCTTTATTATTAGTCGGGCTAATCCAGCCCCCAGCCCCTGATATATGAGGTTCTTGGTACTAGAACAGCAAAGTGTTGGCGCCACTCTTGAGCCAGTTTTCCTGGATGAGTGTCAGTTCTTTGGCCGTTGAAATGCAAAGTATTGGTTTGAAATTAAGCACCTTAAACTGGCTTGATGAGTAAGAGGTAACCGTTTCAGTGACAGAACTGCAAAAGAGAAAAAAAGACTTTTGCTTAAGGCTTGCTATTCACTGTGAGTCATGATGCAATTCAGGCAATGCTGAAGCTTCTGAAATTCTATACTTTACAAAAATGACCAGCAGCAAATGTCTTTCTTTGAAAGTATTGAAAATATGTTATTAACATTATTCCTGTGATTTTAACAAACTTTAAAATATGTAATAAATATTTTTTGACAGGACACAGTACCACTTAGTATGGATCTTTGGTAGCTTCTGTGCTGTGTGGTGTGACTGTAATGTAGATGCTGCTGTTCTCTTAAGTCCTAAGGGACAATGCATTTCAGAGTGACATTCATATTCCATCTATAACCTGCACGACCCTGCCACAGGGCTTCACTTCATTAAGTTCTCAGTACATTTGATGTTCTGTCTCAGGTATAGGGCCGGTGTGAAAAGATGGTGGTTGACGATGAATTAAACATGTCAGGATTATACGTAGACTGTTTGAGTCAATATTCTATATTGATGGAAATGAATTTTGAATGTTTCTGTTGATGGACAAGACAAATACCTCAAAAGATACGTCTGGGAGTGGAAAGCATTGCAGAGTTTATTTTTCTGTGCCATGTGGAGCTGAGTAGAGACTAATAAAAACACATCAGTGAGCAGTGAACACACACACACACACGCACACAAACTTACAGCTGAAAATATTCAGAAAGAAATGCATTTATTAAAAACAACAGTGACCAACAAATTTAGGAAATGTTTCAGCGTTGTTTCTGACTGAAACTACATGTTAAAGACACATTTTTAAACACAAACTGCTTCAGAAGGAATCAGTGGACTCAGCGCTCAGAGCCACAGACAGTACAGAGAAGCTGTTGGTGACAGAAAGAAACACAGAAAAACATCTTCTGTGACCCCTGTTGACCTTTTGGCCACAATAAACTGATCTAATTTTGCTGTACTATAACAGTTGCCTATTTATGCATTCATCAGACCGTTAAATGCATTAATATGCAAAAATTAGCATTCATCTGCAGTCAGGATCCAGTCAGTCCACTGAGCTCAGTGTAAGCCCATGATTGACTCTAACTGTGTTGTGGTCTCCATCAGCTCCTGAGAAATGATCTGGATCTTCAGCTGCAGAAAGTGCCAGTATGTCAGCCAGTAGCTAAACTGGTCTGGCTTCAGCTGGAAATGGCTCATGAGAGTGCTGTGAATGAGAAAAGTGAGGGTGCGGGTTGTCAAACTAAGGCCAATAGTCTTTCATTGGAAACCCTGGTAACAGGGATTTTCTTCTCTCTACACATTCTTTTATCTTCTATGACACAGTCTCAGAATATACAGGACATGAAAATGATGAAAAGCTATAATTTGCTATACAGAATGCTTTTAGAAATCTTTAAGCAGCACTAAACCACTGTTAATGGCATTGCTTGCTACACTATACTATGGATAACAATGTAAGCAAATCTGTGTAGCATAGCAAGTGTTTCTCATGGTCAGATTTCAAATCTGACTTCCGTACAATGCAAAACTTCTTCAGCTGCTTCATTCATTTTCACCTCACAAATCTCATCAGAGTTGAAGTAGGCAAAGCTCCACAGTCTGCCTGAGTCTACTGGTTTGATCCACACCAAGGTTTAGTTAACAGCGTTCATAGGTTGTGCTAATCAGGCAAATGAAAAAAAAAGTTTTAAACATTTTTAAAATGTTTTATCATTTCAAGTAAATTAAATGGGTTAGTTGTGAAAGCATTAGCCACTTCATGACGCTTTATTTTAAGTGCAAATGAATCAAAGAGGCATTTGCGATGGACTCAGATCTAACTCACACACCACACCACATCTGGCCAGATGTCAGAAAGGTATAAATGTATACATCTCTTATATACATACAGACACAGTTAAGCTTTATTCCCCCAACTATTCCAGTAGCCACTTTATGGACAAAGTGACTCACAGGTTCTGTTTCCTGTGATCACGGCAGCTGAAATTATACTTATGATTTTATCTCATGTCTTCCTTGTCTCATTAAAGTGTGAGGAAATAACACCTCCAGAGTTTTCAACAAATCATTTTAGACAGAAGGTTCACTGAGCTGTTGTAGCGTTTATCCAACCCCTGAACAGTTCAACCATCTGTGATGCTGAGAGGGCACGAGGCGTGAAGAAGAGGAAGAGGAAGAGGTGTGAGTGAATGTGAAAAGACCAAGTAACAACTGCACATCTTTCAAAGAGTGGCATTAGTGAAATACACTATATGGACAAAAGTATTCAGCCGTCTGACCATTACCCCACATATGCTGTAATAACAGCTTCCACTCTTCTTGCAAAGCTTTCCACAAGATTCTGGAGTGTTTCTGTGGGAATTTGTGTTGATTCATTCTGTAGAGCATTTATGAGGTCAGACACTGATGTTGGACAAGAAGGCTTTGCTCACAATCTCTGTCCCAGTTCAGCCCAAAGCTGCTCAGTGGGATCAAGTTCTTCCACACCAAACTCATCAAACCATGTCTTCATAGTCCTTGCTATAAAGACTCCCTTGAATAGTAAAGGTGACTGTTGCCACAAAGTTTGAAGCGTAGCATTGAAAAAATGTCTTGGTGTGCTGAAGCATTAAGATTGTCCTTCACTAGAGATGAGCAGCCTAGTCCAAACCCTGAATAACAGCCATTAGCCCTCCAGCTGTGGTCAAATACATTTGTCCATATAGTGTAGAACACTACGCTCCCCCCTCATATACTGCCTACAGTCAATGTACCAAATAAATAAATAAATGACATGACCTAGTGATGAGAGACCTTGAGATAATGGAAATGTTCCTGTTGGAGCCACAGGGGAAATGCAGGTTACAGTAGTAACTCCTGACTGCACGCGACAATGCGGCATCCAGGTGCAGGCTGCGAGCCTGGAAAGGCACCTTTGAAGAGGACTCTGCTGTTTCCCCTGATATAGAGAAGCCCTCACTTTATCAGAAGAACTGTGGCCTGTTTTGTAACGTAATTCTCAAGAGATCCCACTTTTATTGCTGACATGGCTTTATATGGTAGTGACAATGAGGAGGGAGGAGGAGAACACTGTGAGATAGGATGTACAGCAAAAACAACGTTCCAGATATTTCAGTTGAAGCTTTCTCTCTTTCTCAAATACACAGGCACAAAATAATTGAATATTTCATAAGCATGTGCCTCCTGAGCCAGTAGTGCGTGGATACAGTAGCTAAATGGAGAGCTACAGTATTCCCATAGCACCTTATTCTTAGCTTGCACATCCAATAATGTAAGAGTGAAAAACTTTGGAGTTGGAGTAGGTGCTCAAAACGTAGAAGAAGAACCTGTTGAAACCAGCAGTCTGCCATCTTTCACTTCTAAATTATCCGAAGCATTTCATCATTAGCATATAGATTTCACATGCACTCATGTATCATTGAAACAGCATTGAAAAGAACAATCAGACCACTGGCCTGTGGACATTGTACACAACCTCAACAAGTCAATTAGAATGATTCAGAATGACTTGTTAAATAAGACTCCATAATTAATTAAATCTCTTTATTGATGAAGTCTAAAGGGTTCGTGTTGCAGAGGAGGTCTTGTGTTAATCTATCTCTTAATCTTTTGCTCTAATCAGAGAATGTTAGTCATTTATTTCTCTGGTGGAAAAAAAAATCCAGTTAGAGGATATAGAGCTGCTTGTCTGCTCTTATTTTGTCCATCACAGCACACTGGTAGATTCAGAGCAACAGGAGACAGGTCACTGGATACAACTTGTGGTGAACCACTTTCACTGATCTCAACTGATACAGACGTGTAGAAATTCAGAGTGATAAATGGCAGTGAACTTCAGATGTGTTGCATTTTCCAGGTGGAGTATTGAGAAATATGAGAAACTGGTTGCACCTACAGCGTGAGCCAGCACAGGGAAAACAGTGCCATTGTTTACCTTGTCATTGTCACACATGATGAAGCAACACTGAATCCTGTGTTATTCATTGTTGTTACTCTGATGGATCAGAAACACTGCAAAACAGACAGTCTGCCTTCACACACAAGAGCACAGTTGTCACTTCCTTACTCTCTGAAATGTATAGTTTCAGTATGATTCACTCATTATAAAACCTTCCAACATATCCCCTGACTGTCAATTGCCTAGGTGCAGTTGCTGCTGTGCTACTTTGATGATTCAAATTGATTTTTTTTTTCTCTGTTCCACTCATTTGGCCAAGTTCCTTGTTTTAAAACCTTTATTAGACTATCCACAGTAGAATATAAGGGGTGGGAGAGCTCCTTTTAGACTCTGTTGTAAATTGATCTTTTCTTTTCTTCTGTGTAGAGAGTGAATACCCAAACTGAACCCGACAGGACCAATTTTTCAAGTCAGGTTTTGACAGAAATGTAGAATTCATGTTTAGGTTTAGGTAAGGTTTGGTCATATAGGTCAACCTTCAGACTAAACAGACTTAATCTACTTGCTGAATTTGTGTTATATTTGTAAATATCTGAAATAAAAATGAACAACATGAATGCATGCTTCTTCTTTAGCAATTCAGTGCTATTAAAATGAAAATGATATGTGGCTGTGCCGCTCCCAAAGGAAAAACACTGCATCAGTGTTATTTCAAGTCTTATGTTAGTGCTAGCTCAGAGTGAGTTGCATATTGTAGCTTTAAATAAAAACTCCATTGATTGTCATTTGTGTTTGGAATTGTACCAGTTTTGACATCAAAACCCAAAATGGTGGCACCATTTTGGATTAGGCATTAAGACATCTGGGTTAGGTTTTTACTCACTAAATAAACAGTATAAATACACTACATTCGCACAATTTCAATTGCTGTTGTAATGCTGGAGTAACAGAATTATGAGTAAATAAATGCACAATTGAAAAATGTTTTCTATATAGTGTATGGCTTACATAGCTATTTTGCATAACATAACGGCTGTTTGACTTCTGATGGGTCCATGCTGGCACAACAATGGCACAGTCAACATATTTATGGGTGTACGTGCTACAAATGCTGATAAAAGTGACTCTAGTTTTCTTCCTGTTGAATGAAAAAGAAGAAGAATCAAAGTGTCCTAGCAGTGAATGACAGGTGCCATTTTTATTTAAATTCTTGAGCAGTAGTAGAGGATGGCCCTGAATCTTTACACTCCACCACATGCCACCATATTTACTGTCAGCATCTGCAGAACCAAGCGCCCGTGGTCTGTCTTTAACAAGCTGGCTTTGAGCTTGACCAGCTGTGACATTTTGGGGAACCTTAGGGACTGCAGACGCAGCATTCAAGCATTACGCAACCTTGGCTAAATAATTCAGCATGTGCTATGCATATTACATTGTGCCCAGAGTTTCCACTTGGCCCCCACACTCTGCACTCCATTGGCTGTGCATCTTCATCTGGCTTTGAGTTAGGCCAAAATTTGCTTCTTACTGTTTCTAACTCCCAGACTCTCTGTATCTCAGTGATTGCAGTCAGTGTACCTACAGCAAGGTCTGCAAAAATGTGTTGAATTGAAGTTGAAACTATATTAGATTCTATTCTGCTTTGTGTTAGTACATCTAATGCTTGAACCAGCATAGAGGAATTCAATTCAATTCAATTCAACTTTATTTATATAGCGCCAAATCACAACAAAAGTCATCTCAAGGCACTTTACAATGTAAGGTTTAAGACCTTACAATACAACTAAATAATAAGGAAAACCCAACAAATCCCCCTTTGAGCAAGCACTAGGCAACAGTGGAGAGGAAAAACTCCCTTTTTAAGAAAGGAAGAAACCTCCAGCAGAACCAGGCTCAAGGTGGGCGGCCATCTGCCTCAGCCGGTTGGGGTGAGTGGAAAGAAAGAGAAAAAGAGAAAAGAACAGCAGATCACACAACCAATAACAATAACAACAACAACAACAACAACAACAACAAGCAACAGGCAGGCAGGCAGGCAGGATGGGCAGCAACTGAAGACCCGGAATACAAAGCCTCAGGGCCGATGATACTTTGAACACTTCTACTCTCCTCTGACTATAAAACCATGAGCTGCTCTGACAGCTGATTCTGTCTCTGACTGTTACAGTGGAAACACAGAAACTGGTTTAGTTGAAGTGAACTGTGTCTGTGTTTGGTTTGGCTTC
>OMLM01003006.1:78434-90556 GCA_900302695.1 Helostoma temminkii | reverse complement strand
GATTAGTAGAACAGAAATGTAATCTTCAGGAGACTGGGTTTGTAGGGCAGATTGGTGGATGGTAATGTAGTTTGTTAGACTAACACACAGACCAGAGTTTGCCACCAGCAGTGAATTAAGGTTTGATACCCTTTTTCTAAAAGAATACAAGAATATAATATGAATAAGCAAGTTGTGTATTCAAAATGTGTCTGTGCCATTATTGATGCATAGAAACAGTATTTTAATGTCATAGTGGGTTTAATATTTACAACTTTTGCCCCAACCCTAACGCATAAACTTAAATTTGACATTGAACAGAACAAATGGTTTTGCTGAGTCATCCGGTATCAGCATTTTTTTGTCTGGCCTAGCATTAGTAAATGTTTTACTGTTATGGTGGTGGATTTTCATTAGGCCATTTTTATTTCTTCGTGCACATTTCATAATCGCTATATCGTTACCACTTTCCTCAAGCAATTAAAGGGGACACATTCTGAGTGTTCATTCTGAATACTGTTGTTTCTGCCTCCAGTAAGCAGACAGAAATTTATCTTTTATTTCCTGACAGTCTTGGCAGTTATGTGGGCAGCAATCTCTGGAGCTGGACAGTTAAAACCCAAATAAATCTGGTGTTTTCAAAGGAAAATTACAACGTGTCTCGTGGCTCGCTAAGTACAAACACTGGAAAGGGGGATGTCATTACAGCAGCCTCATTTAATCCTTCAGAGAGGGATGTGTATAGGAATAAATAGTCTAGGACAGTATTTTAAGGGAGCTATCAGTACAAATCTCACTAGGGAATGCAATTTGAAAGTCAAAAGCTCAGCAACCCATTTTGTGCATATGATGGGGCTGGACTTGGTGATATTTCTCCTGCAACTAAGGTGAATAAGCTTTCTCCAAGAAACAGTCTTATTCATGTGGTTGTCATTTGGCTGTCATTTGAACACAGAGGTGTCACTGCACTCTGTGAGGCAAGCGGGGGGACATTGTGTTGGCGACTGCATCTATGTATGTTATGAGCAGCTGTTCCTGTAGCTTCCTGCTTCATTTAATGTGTGTCCAGCTAGAAAGCAAAGAGAATTATTACCAACATTGTTCACACAAATGTGACCTCTGAATCATGGATGGGTTACTGAAGGTCACCTGGACACATGCCCAGAGGCCCAATGGATTGGACCCCCATGGGCCACAAAGCTAGTTTGCAGGGGGCCTTTGTACATTTCTTGTAATCTTAATCAGCCAAATAAAAGTTACAAAATATCATAAAGTGAGGCAAAAAAACACAGAGACACAAAAAGATAATACAGGGACTCAAAATGATAACATAGTGACAGATAATGACTACAAAAACACACAAACAACTACATAGAAAGATACACAAAGTTACTACAAAGAAATGCAAAGCAATCACAACTTCCAATCTTGGGTTCCCTTTCCTACGACGTAGGGCTGTATGGCCTTTCACCTGTCTGTGCCCATTGTATAATAATCTCTGTACCCAGACATCCGATGTGCAAACTTTGCATTTGCTAACTAGTAGCAACAACTGCAATGACTAAAAAGAGAATTCTCCAAAATCTCAGGCTCCACTGTTTTTTCCTCCAGTGTCTCTTTTCTTTTGTCTCGGTACCTTGGCAAAGCAGACGTATAATGTCCCATCACATCTGTTAATGTTTCACTGAAGATGAAACATTTTCAATTTGCTTTGACATGTCTTTGTGTCAGTGCATGGATGAATTTGCATAATACCACATTTTCTATAGACTTTCCATGCTATCACACTACCTCTAACATTTGCTTTGCATTTTGTCTTTATGTCAGAGAAAACACACAATTCCTATCATAACCTTCTTTCAGTGTAGCTGTGAGCCTATTTGTGAGAGTGTTCCAAGTCAAATTCACACAAGTCTTTTAAAATGCACAAGGTTGTAAATAGCATCTGTTTGATCGTTAGCACTTGATTTGCTTATTAGCATAATGGACTCCCGAAGGGCCAGTTGATGCCTAATGTGGACACTGGTGCAAAACCCCACATGCTTCACAAAAAGACTTAAATTGAGTTCACCTTATGTGTATATTAAATTTTCTCAACTAGTAATGCATACCTGCATTTTGCTAATACCTTAGAGAAGTTTAAATATGTGTAGAAAATGTGTGAAGGCAGCAAACTGTCTTCAGGCACTCCTATTTTATGATGTGCATGTATGTGTCACTTACAGTAAGACCTGGCATACAGTCTGAAGTCTATGAGTGTTTCTTACATGAATCCTATTGCCTACTACAGTGGTGCTGCATATTACGACTTTAACCCTCACAAACAAGAATCACACCTTCCCTTTTATGAATCACTGATCGATTCCTGTCAGAGTGTTAAACGCACGGATATGCTGACTAATGCAGCCTTCACCTAAAACACTCATAATCTGTTACCTTAACTTAAATTCTGTTTTTGACATAAACAACAGATTTTGATGGTATCATTTTAAATTGAGCTTTGCTGACCTTTATTTTAGGAGAACGTCATATTTACTTGACCTAAAATGACAAACACAAAAGCTGCAGTGACCATTACCTTCTCCACATGAGCAGGCATGTGCAGAGAGCGTGGCTGTGGGGGCTCAAGCCTTTCCTTTATTGCCCTGTCTATAGAAATTATTTTCTATTAGTGATGCCCCATCTCTCTCGATGTATAAACATTTTTATAAATTCAATACAGTGCACAAGCAGGAAAGTGATGTATTGTTTTCAGCACAACACAGGCTGTTTGAATATGTTTGCTGCACCAATGTCACACTGCATTCTCAAAAGACAAAGGATCAAAAGTGAAACAAAATCTTTCAACATTTTATTAATTTCCTATGAAAAACAATGGCAAATACTCAAATGTTTCCTGCCTTCACATGTGCAACCCAAGGGCCCAGCCAGATTCTAATCACTTCAGTCAAGGCAAAAAATTAAATACACATATGTAGTATATTTACATTGTCAAGATAAAGTTAGGAGTATGCATTTTTATTAATAAATGAATATAGTAAATCAAATTTATGATATTTGAAAATATTTCAAATCACCTCCCTACTGATACACGTCTGTTTTTAATATTAGAGCCCTCGGCCCTGCAAATCTCTACTCGCGTCTCTGCACAAGAGAGGACTCAGAGCAAAAGCCGAGACCTTTCATTATTCATCAGGTTACAGACGTAGGTTATTACTTATGCATTAGAGTCTTAGCTTGTTCTTTTTCAGCTAGAAATGCTTCATTATTAAAGGAGACAAGTGCAGAGCAGTGCAGAGACCTATGGTAATGTTTTAAAGATCACAGGAGCGTCTTTCTTTTTATCAGCTCTAAATATTTATTTCACTCTCATAGGCATGCACTGATTTGAGTTTTAACACTGCTGGACTTTAAATGAAAATTATATGAATACTTTTAAAAATCAAGTCCTTGGAGACAAACAGTTTTGGAGGCATGTCAGTTTTTGCCAGTGAAAGCTTTCAGCGTTATCTTCTTCTTTTGTTTGTCTTGGGGAATTTCATGCAGTTGACTTTTTATTTACAATAGTTGTGTTTCTATCAGATGTACATGAATCAAGCTTTAGTTTCCTTCTATTACTGATTTACTAATCATTTTCTTAACACTGAAGGTGACATTTGATGACACCACAAGTAGCAGTGCAAGTGTTGGGGAAATGTACTTTTCATAGTGCAGAATACCATCCACATGCAGCCTTACCAGCTGTTTGGGATTACCATGGAGTTCAGTGAAGACAGCTGTGCCTCTCGTAAAGCTGTTCATTACAACTGTATATGTCACAACAGTGGCACTAGATATCTTCAGAAATCCAGACCCTTACACCCAACAAACACATACAATACTCTGTTTGTTTACACTCCTACTCATACAAACAGACATCTGCAGAGGGACATACCAAATGTTTTGATATGTTTTTATGGAGATTTTCAGAAAATAAAGGTTTATTGAAACTGATTTTTCATCCTCCTTTGGCTTACAAGAGCCTATTTCTGTTTCTACTATAGGCAGCATGCTGTCACTCATTATAATTGTTGTTAGTGCATTCACTCTACCAGAAAGCTGAAATAATAAAGAGTAAAACAAGTCAAGTGTATTTTATTTATATAGCCTGTATCTCCCCCAGGGGGCTTTACAGTCTGTACAACATACACTACATGAGAAAAACTGTATGCAATGTCACGAAGAGAAACAGAGGAGGATCTCTCTTCCACCATAGACACTCATGAAGTTAGAGATAGATTAGTGCGCTGGGCAATACATTACTGACTCACTGTGTAATATTACCAGGTCCTCTTATCTATCTACATATCTATATGCAATAGTAAAGCCGTAATTACTTGAGTGGATACCAGCTGATTAATAACTATATATATGAAGTATATATATGTTAATAATTGTAACTGTTCATATTCATATGTACAGCCATTATAAGCTAATACTGCTACTCTTTGTCTTTTGTACTGTATATGTGTTCTACTGCGTATACACAAGGCCACACCAGTGCATGCTTACCATGCATTACCCAGTGTAGCGTGATGGTGCTTTCAGAGTAAAATGAAACAAGTTTATTATTTAAATAAGGTAATGCAAGTGTGAGATTAAAAGTAGTGACAAGCAATTTTGATTTTACATGCTCTTAACCATCACAAATGAGAACGCTTGGAACATTCTCATTTGTAATGGTCTTTGGGCCGCAACAATAGACCTCTACACGCTGTCTGATGATATTTACTGTTTTACTGTGCCTGCCATGCAAGTGCATGCAAAGGAACCATCGCATCATGTTGCAATCACGCAAACAAATACAGTGCTGCGAGTACAGATCAAAATTTCGCCAAGGATAAGAAAAACAATGACATGCTTCCTTTGTTTGTTTGTTTGTTTGTTTTGGGCTTTTTCATGATGTAACACTGTCTCTTCCAGAGCTAATGAAATTGCAAGACCAAATAATTTGTGTTTTCCATAGACTGAAGACATTTGGTAAGCATGCTGTAGGTTTTGAAGTAAAGTAAATACAATTTGATACTTGGTTTTATATCTCTTATTTGCAAAACTGAATCAAGCCTGTGACTAATTGACATCAGCAAATCATTGCTTTTCCAGGCATTACCATTTGTTTCAAGGCATTTCTCGCTTTAATTCCCTCTTCAGCAGGTGAAATGCATATTAAATTGAAAGTGTTCTGGACCTTTTGTGTCTGAGCCCAGTGTTTCTGTATGCCTTTTACTTGTATGGATTTTTAATTTTATCGTTTTGCCTTTTTCCTTATGTTGAAAAAGGTTTGCTATTCTCCCATAGACACCTCTCTAGTTTTCACATTGATTTATCCTTTTTAACAATAAATGCCATCTTTACAGGTAAAACCCAAGTCTAAACCAGCAGTCATTGAGACCTACTTGCTGTTTAAACAATCTGTCTCACAGCACACATCTGGGTAACAAGAAACATATCTGTCACAGACTTCAGTGCTTTTGCTCACCTCATATTTGGGTGATCTGATACAAAAAAAAACTCTGTTTGGTATTTAATGTATCATAATACCAAAATATCATCAAATAAAAGCTAAAATTCTGACTTTTCATCTCATATATTTCTTTTGATTTTAAACCCACATGTTTTCAGTGTGTAGCAAACACAGATGGATTGGAATGGCTGTTCCAGTGCTTTTGGGAGTAACTGTAGTTATGGTGGAAGAGCTATAACTAGGATTTACAAGGAGGATATCATTGTGCACATCTGCACTGCAGTTTTCATTGAGTTTGTGGCCACAGACTGTACTGTATTAATTTGCCAAGATGGCACCTCATTATGCAGTCAGCTCCTGGATGGATAATGGTACTGCCCCATATAGTGCATGCATTCTCGGAGTGAAGAAGAGCTCATTGTGTAGTTCAGTCTAAGCTCAGAGGGGATTCAATTCCATCTGAGAAAAACTGATTTTTACTTCAAATACCACTCTTAAAATCGTTATTATACAACCCTCAGTACATAAGTCTTATTACGTTAGAGGTTTTAACACACACATTTGTGGGAAAGATCGTGGTAAAAAACATAGTTTGATTGAGCGCATGCTGTATAATATATATACATTTAATATGTATATACATACACAGGAGTGGAATTATTGGTACCCTTCCGTTAAAAAAAGAAAAACTGTGATTGCTGTTGGCTACTCAAACTACCCTCTTAAGGAAAACCCAAATTCCTATGATTTAGGTGATGACAACTGCACTATTTCTCACATAGTGGTGACAAGACAGTTGAACGCTGTGCCCAGGCCAGGTGCTCGCTTCTTTCTTTCTTTTTTTTTTTTTCTAGTAGCCCGTCGTCATTTTCTAGTAGTGCATCTCATACTTAACCAAGTTGCATGTATTTTTCTTAGTACCCAGTACTATTCTATTAGCCTGTTATCTGGTGCTGCATGCATTGAGATGCTAACACAACAGGCTACTCTTACCATGTCTGTCAGCCTACTTAACTACCTAGTAAGGCCTAACGAGCACTCACTCTTTACTGATCTCTGTATAACATAATCAAATAATCTTACTGCTTTATGAAGGTTTGTAGCCTTCCTGAATTGAATCGGTGGCCGCACTCCCTAGGAAAACAGCATCTCAACACTTAGGTATGAATCTACTTTTCCATGTGTGCACTGCTACTATTGAACTTCGGAGTCCAGACCGCGCGTCCATCCCACTATTCTGACACCAATTTTCCAGCCATAGCCTCCCTCTCCTCGTCCCTCTTCAATGAGGTGAGCAATTTGGGTGGACCAGTAACTATCTGTGCCTTGCTGATCCATTCCTCTGGTCGCTCTGATGCTTGTCTGCATGGATATCGTCCTCTGGGGCCGCAATCTTTTCATAATGGATGGTGTGGACCCATGTGGCACATCTTTCTACCATGACAGCTGTGTTTGATGTCAGCAGTACTTGTTGTGGTCCTCTCATAAACTCCCAGTCATGCAGAGTGGTGTCTGCAGGGCTGGGCAATACTGCTTTCACCTGTGAATGGATTGCTGGCAGAGAGACAGTTTGGCACAATAATCCAGCATCACATGATGATTCCTGGTTGTCAGCTATTGCTTGACTGGATTGTGTCCTCTGCTTGGGGTCTCCCAAAAACTATTACCATGCCATGCCATACCACAAGTCAAACTGATGACAGAACAGGAAGAAAAGGCACCGACACAAGACTGCAGTCAGCAGCCCAATCTATAATGGACAAGATACATCACTCAATACTTCCAAACAATCAGTGAGACCTGGAGGTTCCCATAGTTCAGCTCCCAAAACTCTAAAAACAGAGCCAAATACCCTTTTCAGTAAAACCACTAGTTTATCTTCCATCAGTTGCACAACTTCCCACTTCAAATGCTCATAAATCAAGACCAACCTCTAGCGCTGAACCAAGACCTTTGGCTTTCAACCCAAGCACAAACAAGATGCACCAAAATCAATCATTCAGTGTACGTAAGTAAGTATAATCAGATACAATTCAGTCAATCTCAAGTCCTCTCCTGCAATAGGCATCAGCCCACCATACAACAATTATTTCTAATATTCACACTCAGCATTTTTAGTACAAAAGTGTGACAAATCGAGGCTAAACAAGAAAATGTGCTGCAGTGTGTTGCAAAGCATGCCAGTATCTCACCTTAATCCAGCATGGTTGGCCACCACCACCAGCAAGATCAAACTCTGTGTGGAAGGACCGGAGTGGCCTCAAAACAACCCACCACCTCAAGCTCTGGTTTTAAGCTAGTTTTTCTGATGGTTGAGGCTGCAGCCTCTGCAGTGTTATGGCTATCAAAGAGCTCAACTGTCCCACAACTTGTACAATTAATGCATAATCAGTCCTAGGATCAGATGCTATTGGTTGAAACATCACCAAGGTCCAGCTCGCTCTGCAACCATAGGCCCAGATCTTTCCATTTGGAGTATCTGTCAGAAATTATCTTAACTTTATGGAGGAGAGTAAGAAACAGCAGTCTTTGTCCAATAGACATGTGCCATATATCACTTCCACTTCCTCCTTTTCTACATTTTCTACATTTCCACGTGCTGTGCAGTGTAGTGATTTGTAATGTTTGACGCTTACATATTTGTCTGCAATATGTGTCTGGGTTCTGTCTTTGTATGTGTGAATGTGTATGTGCATTTCAACTAATATGGTGTCATCTTACATGGATTCCACTCCCCCAGCTCCCCCATTCAGTTAGCACACGTTTGTACACAGAGCAGTCTCTTGCCCAATGCACTGAAAACTGACTTCTGGATCACAGTGATGTTGCCTTTTGCTCTGCCACACCTCTTTCCTTGTCCTCTGCCATGAGTCGTCTGGTTGGTTCTGTTGCTGAACATAGCGTATTATGCAGAGTCAAACCGATGCTAACGCCTGTGTGTCTCTTCTGCATTGTGCAGAATATCTGTTTTGATCTGGTATGCATAGATTATCCTTTTGCGCTTCTTCAGATGCTAATGTGCTAAAGTGCTCTGAGTGCAGCTATTTCATTTTCCAGTTGGCGGGGAATGGTTCAGGATTCTCCCATTTGCTGTTGCTGCTGTGATGCTGGTGGGGGAGGAAGTATAGAAGCCTAGCCCAATTCTGGATTCACCTTGTAAAACTCGGACAATACAGAATACAAAGCTTTAGTTTCAAAACTGGTTTTGTCTGTTTCTAAACTTCTAAACTTTCTAAACCCTGTTTACATTGAGCCTCCTATTCATTTTATTCTCCCTCACACAACATTCATCTTTCCATATACTAAGCTCCTTTACTTTGACAAAACAGCGACGATGATGCGATGTGACACTTATGTACCTTGACCTTAGAGTTCACCTCGAACTCTTTATAAGTTGTTCTAGGCTCTTTGGTTACCATTCGCATTATCCCTCTGTTCAATTTGTCATAAATTTTCCTCTTGTGCCCACATCCAGGAAGGTTGGCTACAGTCCCATGCTGGTTATTATAGACAGCTGATAGAGAGCTTTGTTGAGTGGTGCAAGAGTTACTGCTTAAAGCTTAACATAAGTAAAACAAAAAACTGGAGTTAGATTTCAAGTCCCCAGCCCCACTCACCATCCTGGGAGAAGACGTAGAGATAGTGGACTCATACAAGTATCTTCTAGTCCACATTGACAACAAACTTGACTGGTCAAACAACATAGATGTCCTCTACAAGAAGGGACAGAGCAGACTATTCTTCCTCTTTAAGACCTTGTTCCTTTGATGTGTTTACCAAGCTACTGAAAATATTCATCATTCGATAGAAGCAGGTGCTCTGTTCTTTGCTGCTGTGTCTTGGGGAGGTGGCATAAAGGCTGGTAGGGCAAAAGACTGAAAAAGCTGATCAACAAAGCAAAATCTGACAATCAGTAAAATCAATCGGGCTCCTCAAGTTAGTGTAAAACACAAAACTGATGTGGCAAGTGTCTCTTGTGGTGTGTAGAGGAGTGTGCTTTTATGTCTATGGGGTGTCATAGCTTTAGAGCGAACGTGTACTGGATATAGATATGCCAATATGTACTATCCAGTGTGGCTTTAATTTTCTGTTCATTTAAAACACAAACAACAACAAAAACCAAAACCTTTCTTGCACTATATTGGCACATGTGACCATGTAAAGTTTAACCATATATGGCTTGTAACTGAAATGAAATGTGTCTTATACATTTATGTAGCCTGGGGTTATTTATATGTTTGTATTAATTACATTTCCATTTATGTTGTATAGAGTCCATTTAATGCATATTTTCCCCACAAACTTTCTGGTGCATGTTAGCATAATTAGATAACACTTGCTATAGCCATGGCCATGCTCAGCCATTGCTGTTCTTTAACCTTGTGTTAATCTTGAGTGTATTTCTGTGTATATGCACATCTGCATGCGTACATGTGTGAATTATGTTGACACAAAGGTATTGTTGTTCACGACAATCCCCCTCCCCCCCTTCCATGACATTTGAAGTGGGCCACGTGTCTTTATGTTTGGCTTTGACACAAAACAAACAACGCAGTCACGTCCAAGCATTCCAGCTCTGCACAAAAGATGTTTTCCTGGCTGTGCCACACAATGCTCATCTCATTAATACCTAACATACTGTGGTACCTAGAAGATGAAAAAACATAGGTCTTTTCTTTTATGTTTTTCCGTCAGTGAATTTTCACTGTCGATTCCCACAGTTAATCACATTACATTCCCAGTCCTCAGCGTGTTTGCTGTGTCTGTGCTGTTATTTAATTTGAAGGAACAATGAGGCTGAGAAAGTATTTGTTAATGACATATTTGCACTTTTAAATACAATGGAGGCTTCAGTTTTTGTGTGTTTAAGATTTGTCTGTTTGACAGCTTTTAAAATCTCTGTTCCCTCTCTGTCTAAACACAGACTCTGAAGTCATCTACAGGAACAGCGACGGCCACGTCATCAAGTTCAACATCGTCACAAATGAAACCGAGATTATCTTGACAAACACAACATTTGTAAGTAGAGCTTTGTCTAGCACATTGTGTAAACTTTATATAATATGTAAAATGTATTCATCTGACTTTCTCTTTATGTCTTTATCTCTACATATAATTTCCACTAGATCAATTTTAATGTGGCCAAGTATTCAGTCTCTCCTGACCTGAAATATGTCCTCTTCGCATATGATGTGAAACAGGTACGTTCCTTAACAGCTCCTGAACTCGAATTGTTTTTCCAGTGAGTAAAGATTTAAGAAAAATGAGAAATGTGTAATTAAAAGCATGGACAGTCTCTGTCTCCCACTTACGAAACTATTAACATGCAGACAAAAAGTTTGCTGTGTTGGCTTTCATGAAGTTCATTTCTATCTCTGCAAACTGCACCTGCATTGTAATGGGCTCAGCATGCGTGCTTGTGTTGCAAGTGATGAAAGAATTGCTAGGATAATTTACTCAAAGCCTCATTTACCAAGATTTTACACATACTCTGACAAATCTAGTGAAACTGGAACAGGACGTGCTCTCATGATCTGTTACAATTGAAATCCACCAACAAGCAGTCACTTCTGCAGACAATGAGTCATGCTTTATAGCTACACTCTGTAAATTAGCCCTGTCTTCTTCCTATCAAAGCTTTTAAAAGAAGTGTAAGGCATGTCAATGATACTTGACCACACATCGGCTCATTTCAGTTGTAAACGTTAATTGCTACATGCCCACATGAAGCTAGCCTAGAAGCTAAATTAGCTTAGCTACTAACATTACATGCACACCTCACTGAAAAACATTTACATTTAGTCATAAAGTAGATGACGACATAGAAGTGAAATACAAAAGCAAACAAAAACAAAAAGTCTGGGAGCAAACACTGAAGGTAAAGTGCTAGAAGTAGAAAAGTCTTTAAATGTTAGGAGCATAGAAAGCTGTTTTTTTAATATATTGTGATTGAGGTAGCTGAGAGTTTAAACTTTGGTTGCTTTTTCCACCATCGTGGCCTGATAGTGCTGAAAAGCTTTGTCTGGGATCTTTTGCATTTTGGTGCTGGGACCAGCAAGTGTAGGCAAGTGTCAGAGCTTTGAATCTGATGCAGGCAGCCACTCGAAGCCAGTGTAGTGAGAAATAGATGTAACAAAGTAAATGCAACAACTACAAACATTGTCACATGGTTGACTTGACACTGTTGGGGAATCGCTGCCAATGGAACGTTAGCTCTGGGCCGCAACAGACATCCAGGCATATGTTCATGATGTTGTTTCAGTGAAAATACCATAAAGCACAAGGAAGGAGGGTCTGTTTGGTATTTGGTGTGAGCCTCTTTTGAGTCTCACTAGATCAGCTAGCGCAGGGGGGGCCAACCCCAGTCTTCAAGACACTTGCACTTACAGTGTCATATTGTCTGAGTAAACCTGATCCAGGTAGTCAGCAGTAGGTAATGCAGGAATAGTAGGTCATTTACTTTAAAATGTCGTATAGAACTGCCAGAGAGCAGTATAATATCATATGGTTACATATGAATATTCAGCTCAGTCGTTGATGGACTCCTTTCTTTTTTAAAGCTATAACATCCCAACTTTTTGGCATTGAAGTATGAGATTATTTGAAGTGCCTTTTAAAAAGTCCTATCTGTCAGACCACA
>OMLM01003006.1:65174-78414 GCA_900302695.1 Helostoma temminkii | reverse complement strand
TCAGACCACATAAAGTACATCTCGTGCCAGCTCTCTGCTGTACTTAATCAGATTTGACTGTTCTGAGAAGGACTTCACACTCACTTCCACTACAAGGAGGTATGAGATTTGAGAGCGAGCAGACCATTTATTTTTGAAGAGGTACACAATCTGTCAGTAAGAGAAGACATCCCAGGGTTATAAAGACAAACCCATGCTGAAACATATCAGCATGGTTGAAAAAACATCCTCACTAAAGTCCTCTTTGTTTAATACATTTTGACGAGAGCCGGGTCAGGGGCTGATGAAAATTCCTTTGTGGCCTGTGTGCGACTGGCAGGTCACATTCACTCACTAATAGAGCAGCGGGGCAAGCTTGAACCATAATTACCGGCTTTCCATCAGAAAAGAGTTGATGCAAAATGAGATATGCAAATTGGACCCTTCTCTCTAGAAAAGAATCCACAGTGAGGATTAGTGACAGGATGATTAATCAGAGCTGCTTTGCATATTTTGGATTAAGGGTTACATTTAGCCAATAGACAGAAGGCCAGTTTATTTTTAGCACCGGAGCACGTTGAAGGAAGAACATGTCTAGTTTTTTTTTACATTTTAAAACTAATAAAAAGAAATATGTAAAATCTTTATTTCACCAACATGTTTCGCCAGAGGCTCTTTATTATGGGGAGTTACGGAGCATGAAAAACACGTGTTCTACAAGAAGCCTACAAAACCTGTCTGTGAATTTCAAACTAAAAACACACTTTCACTTACAGCTGCTGACTGCCTCTGTTTCCTTTTTGGAATTTGCTTCATAGTTCAGTCTCAGCTGAACATGATTTAGATCATTTAGATCTGCATTTGCTCTTGTGTGCCCATGTTTTTACATTACTTTGATGCACTTATGTTGCATTTTATCATTCTCATAATGTTGGTTTAATGTGATATTAATATGAAATAAAGTAGGAAGAGGTAGTTTTGCATTTCCCAGCTGTGTTTAATGGTTATTAGATGGAAACTATTGTGTGTTTTCAGGTAATTACTGTAGCTTTTGGTGTTTGCGTTCTATTGACCTAATATTATCTAGATATGCACAAAACCGATACCAACCATTTCACTGAAATAATGACCTAGTTACATTTATCTTTTATTTCATATTATCCATATTAACTTGTTATTATCAATCCATTACACCCTCTGTTATTTGGTTAATAACATGGTATTACCCTACTTATTGTCCTTAACTGTTACCCTGTTACCAAACTGTAAAGTGCTACAATGAAGTCTGTGTGCATTAATGAGGCAGTAATTCAATTTCTCTTCGACATGTGACACATATGGCAATTTAATACAATCCAATACAACAGCTCTGCCATAGATTCTACTTTTACAAGGTTATAATTCATCAGATTTTAAGTTGAAACTGTCAAAAAGGTCATAATTCTACTATGTGTTTATTATTGAGGTCATGGTGGGTGGTAGAGTACACAGCTGTACTGGACTGGATTGTATTAAGAGGTGGTATTAATGTTTTGGAGACCCCTCATTTATGTAAACAGGGTGGCCAAAATATTAGAAACACATCTTGATATAATGTAATCCAGCACATCTGACAGTTATATATACATCTATATCCTATATTTGATTGTGTAATTGGATTGGATGTTGAACCCAAAATAATTTTTGGCCTCGTGTTTGTGTGAGTTATTACCAGCTCTTGGCAAACACACGTAAGAACGAATATTTAATCATCCATACAGCTTAATTATTTGGTGCACAGCCAAATCCTCAGTATATGTGTGACAAGATAGAGAGTGTGAGAAATGCTTGACCATGGGTGGGAATGAGTGGTTTGGAAAAGCTGCAGTGATGGTCACTGGTAAGTAAATTCCACCTCTAGAAGGCAGCCTGATCAGGCTCTCAGCTATTCTAACATCAGTTAGAAGAACACATTATTTGGAATTATTACTGTGGTAAAATACATTTTCACATTTTAAAATTATTTTTTAAAAGCATATATGTTAACACAATAAGGTAGCCATTGTTTTATATTTTTGGAAGAAATTCCATAAAAGTACTATACAACTACTCTTTCAGACTTTTACATTTGTTTTTACCGCAGCCAAAACTGACAACAAATATACCGTTCACATTAAGAAATGATACACAGCACAGTTTTTAGCACAGGGGGTTGCAGACAGCTTTCAACCCCTTATGTCAGAGACCATTTGCAGATGCAGGGTTTACGTGGGACTAAACTAATTCCAAGTTCCTCGCTAAACCCTAATTAATCAGTCCTCACAGGCTTTACACACTGTGACCTGTGATATCACAGTTAGTGTCTTACTCAGATCTAGCTGGGACGCATTATTCTACTAATTAATCAAGTAAATATTTAAATTCATTTAAAGGGAAGCAGCAAATATACAAAAGAGTCACTTAAAATGTAC
Organism: Helostoma temminkii; assembly: GCA_900302695.1. Taxonomy (NCBI): domain Eukaryota; kingdom Metazoa; phylum Chordata; class Actinopteri; order Anabantiformes; family Helostomatidae; genus Helostoma; species Helostoma temminkii. The sequence goes on along the minus strand of OMLM01003006.1, from coordinate 75,985 downwards.
AGAAATATTTTCTTTTAAGTGCATTAAGGGGTTGATTTACTAAGATCCCAAATAGTAAATTAAGTAAATAGTACTAAAAAAAGTATTAAAATGTGTGTGCAAGTTTGAAAATTGTGTGTTATATTGGAGGATGTTTTGCAGGAGATCTACTAATAAACTATCTAGCAAAAGCAAGGTTGTGCAGGTGGTCACATTAAAATTAGCATTTTTTGTCTGTCATGAAAGGTTTAGAGAAGAATCAATATAAACACAAGAGGACGTTTGATTTAGAAGAGTTACAGGTGAATGGAACCTAATAATCCAGAACTGGCATACATACTAAAACTGCTCCACTGTTTGACCAGTAGCTGTGGAAGATGTGAGCGCTTCTTCATGATTTTCCACAGTCTGTGCAGCATCCTTCTCTCCACAACCTCTCTGAAGGTTCCAGAGGAGTCCAGAGCCAGCCTTTGTGAACAGTTCATTCCGTTTGTTAGTGTTGGGAAACATAGGCCTAACCTGAGTGCCAATTATGTTGGGAATAGACATCAAACAAAAGGCACCAATAACGTTGGTTTATGCCGATTATAACTATGGTTATTAGCTAAATTATTATCAATTATTCATTATAATTGATAATAATAAATATTTTAATAACTAAATTTAAGGGCGGCACGGTGGAGTGGTTAGCACTGTCGCCTCACAGCAAGAAGGTCCTGGGTTCGATTCCCGGGGTCAGCCCAGGGTCTTTCTATGTGGAGTTTGCATGTTCTCCCCGTGTTTGCGTGGGTTCTCTCCGGGCACTCCGGCTTCCTCCCACAGTCCAAAGACATGCAGTCAGGTTAACTGGGGACTCTAAATTGCCCGTAGGTGTGAGTGAGAGTGTGAATGGTTGTTTGTCTATATGTGGCCCTGCGATAGACTGGCGACCTGTCCAGGGTGTACCCCGCCTCTCCCCCTTAAGCTGGCTGTGATAGGCTCCAGCACTCCCGTGACCCCTGCGGGGACTAAGCGGTATAGAAGATGAATGAATGAATGATACAACACTGATTAACAATCAAGCTGGCTCAATTAAACAAGGCACACTAACTTTAACTAATGTGTGGGTGTTGTAGCTGTCCTAATACATATACATATATCAGAGTATGTGTATGTGGGTGTGTAATGGCGGCCAAGACCGTGCTGTAATCTAGGTATGTGTGACTGTGTAAGAGAATTACCAAAATGGCGGAGAAGATCACAGGTGATCTCTCGCCCACCTCTGAGTTGTGGACAACAAAACAATTCAAGATGGCGCCTGGGACAGGCGCGATCTACAGTATGTGTGGGTATGGGGGTTGAGCGCGCAACAAGGTGTGAAGCACGATCCACACCCACACTCACTATAGACAAAGAAAAGTTGGAGAGGTCATGGCAGAGGAAGAAACAAAGCAAACAGGAACAGAGGATTTTCAGCAAAGCAATACAACACTGTTCAACACTCACAATATGTAAATTAAACAATCAACAAAAGTTAATTCTACTTGGTAGTGTGGTTAAGCTATACAGCAATCTCTGTCCATTATCTAACTTTGTTAACTCTGCCTCAGACAAGTTTTGCCTTTTACTGTTCATGAGTTTTATGAAGAAGAGAGAAAATGTCCGGTCCTTCTCCTGATGAGTTTCACAGCTGATTAATGATCCGGGGTCGAAATCAGCTGATCCAATGTTGGTCTTGTGTGTCTCCGGGTAGGAACAAAAGGGAAAAAGTTGACGAAGGATAGAGAAAAATGGAAAGGAAAAAAAAAAGAAAACCCAGTTCAGTCATGGACTGCAGTGCAGGCAGCGCCTGGGGACATGTCCCCGGGCGTCAGCCGGACCACCTCCCTTGTGGAGGGGCGCAGGTAAAGAGGTCAACTGAAGAGAAGCGAGAGGTCGTAAGGTGGGTCTGCCTGCTTTATACCAGATGTGACGTCACCATGGCCCGTCGCGTCTCGTCCAATCACAGGGCAGTAATCCCCTTTACCTTTTGAGGTGGTGCTGTTAGCAGTTTCTTATCAAAACTCCTATCAGGCTGTTTAGGCCACAGTTTATGACCCTTTGTTCTGTCCAGGCACATGGTCTGTGCCCCAACATTAGTGTCGCTGGCTCTGATGCTGCTGCCCCAGCAGACAACAGTAAAGAAAACTGCACTGACTGGCAACTGTCTGGTAAAAGATCTGCAGCATCTTGTTGCACATCTAATAGGAGTTGAGCTTATTTGAAAAGTAGAATCTATTCTGTCCCTTCCTGTTCACAGCCTCTGTGTTGCATTTTCAGTCCAGTCTGTTGTCGAGATGAACTCCCAAATATGTGTATCTCTCCACCACCTCCATCTCCTCTCCCAGAATGGAGACAGCGTCCAAGCTTGTTCCTTTCCTCCTAAAGTCCACAGCCATCTCCTTGTCTTGCTTACATTCAAGGTCAGATGGTTGTTCCCACACCACTTTACAGAACTGCAAACCTTGCATGTTGTGTACTAGGGCAGAAATGCCACATATTGCATATGTATGGGGGCAATTTTTTTTTGCGAGTGTAATCAAGTTTACTTATATAAACCTTTAGAAACTCAACTCCACCTTTACTAGCTGCTGCTTTTGTTCTGTGGAGAGGTCTCATCTGATACACAGACAATTTATATCACTAAAAGTTAAACTTCTGAGTAGACGGAATAAATGATTTGTTGAAGTCAATTCTCAGAAAGTTGTTCTATCCTTGAACTTGTACATAAATAAAATGTAACAAGGCCTGAACTTTATAGATTTCTACAGAAATCATTACAGAATAATCTACATTGTGTTTTGCAGATAGGTTTTTATTAGTTTTGTTATTAGTTTTTAGCGCTTTCCTGAAGAATTTTAAATGGTACTTACACTTAGTGGCATACTGTGTTAAACAAATACATTTACTTAAAGTATTTACTTTTTGTACCTCTGCTTCCTCTGCACCTTGCTGTAGTTCCAAGGTGTCAATGAAACACTTGAAGGTCCTTTACTGAATGAAATATAATTCTTCTGTCATTTAGAGTGTTTTGCTTGTAAAAACATTATAATGTCTGTGGGATTTGCAAAATGTTTAACATATAAATGTGAAGCCTTTTATCAATCAGGCACCAAAACCTCCACACTGCATGCTAATGGAGCGTCAACATACGAGGTCGTGCATCCAAACCCATTGTGTTTTGGGCAATTTATTAAGCGCACAAAAGAATTATTATTATTTTTTTATTATAAGCATTTATTTTTCGCCTTGATTGCTTTTTTGAAGTGTTTCTGACCTGCAGCAGTGCTTTACCGGTGGTTTGTTGTCCCAGCCTTTCATCTGTGAATTATACCATGAAGCCTGTGCTTGCAGTTATTCATAACCTGTAATGAATGATGAAAGGAATAACAAACACACATAGAACTGCTCAAAAATGTATAAACGGGCTTCCTGATAATCACACACTTTGATCCTGTGCAAGCTTTGAACTGATTCCATACTGCAGTCTCTCTACTATGAGTTCATGTAATGCTTTCAGTTGGTTATATTGACATTTTCTAGTGTATGTCTGGTACAAGGTGTTGGAGGAAGCTCCTGTAACCTCATTCTTTGTAAGGTCACATAGCATTATCTGACATCTGTATTTGCGAGTGACTTGGCTAGAAAAAAAATAAAAATCACTAGGGGTCTTGGTTGTCAATTCTGACAATAGGTTGTATGTTTTTAAGCCTTAATGACAATAGCCATGCATGCCATTCTCGTAAACCTCTTAAAAATGGGCACAGACGTCCAATACAACGTTATATGTTTGTAATCAAAGGTCAAGTGTCATTTGTAACCTCATGTTTGTCCTATTCCGACCTGAATTTCTTCAAAATTAAGCCTTTGAAAGTTTGTTTGAACTGACTAGATGTTGGTGCTCAAAGCTCAAGGTTGCTCTAATGTCACATGCATCCCATTCTTCAGAGCACAGTGCAAAAACGCCTTCAGAGAATTTCTTCAAATTTGGTACAGGTGTTCTCTTGGAGTCAAGGATAAACTGCATTTTGTAATGCTCTTGTCATTATTGCACACTTTCCCTTGTATTTTATAGTCTTTTGAGATGGACTAGTGATTTGTTCTGTCCTTATCTTAATATGAATATCTTCTGTTGAAGATATTTTATTAGCTTTGAGCTATAAACACACAGGCATGTGTGGGTTTGATGTTGACTGATTTCTCACTGCTTTAGAGTGACAGCTTCCATTGTTGGCATGTCAGGGCATAAATGGATTGTATGCTTTTATTTGTTCTGTATTTTTCCGTTATACCCGTACAAAAGTACGGCTTGTTTCAGGCTGTCAACAGAAAAGTTGAAAAGCCAATTTTCCTTCAACTTTACCTTCAGATTGCACAGAATAACTTGTCTCAATAAAGTCATTTATTCCATTTTCATATGAGATGAGGTCATATTGCATTGTTCTACCCTGAGCCTGAACTGCTGATGAAAGAACAAATGAGCTAAGTGGTGTGCGCGAATGAAGAGTCACAGATGTAATACTGAAAACAAAGCAAAAACAGGGGACAGAAACTATTTCCACTGTCTCAGTTCTGCCCACCTGGTATTTCAGAAAAAGAAGAAAACATAGGATATGTAATTTTATGGCAGAAAACACCTACATCCTCAAACAATTCATCTGCTTTCTGTTTTGTCAGTAAATAAATTTGAAATGAGCCCTGCTTGAAGGCTGCTGCATTGAACGGTAATAGCGACTAAGTCGACATTTCTCCATTTTTGCCAATCAAATACAATCTGTCCACTGTTTTGTGTCATTAAAGTACAGAGATCCTAAATGTGTCACTATAAACTTGTGAATACTCCTAGTAGTATATTTTTTGTGATGTTTCAATTAGAACTACAACAATACATTTACAATACACAATATTTTTGTTTTAAAGTGCTTCAAGTTTCTTCAAGTAAAAGTGTAATTATTCTCTAACCAATTAGTTCAAGTATAAGTTTTTTCTTTATTAAAAGTCTCACCAAAGTTGGGGAAGTAGTGTCTGAGAAATCCTATTTAATTAGAGTTAGAAAGGAATCTTTGGAGTTGTTTTTGTTTGTTTTTCAGTTCATGGAGTTTCTACACCTTAATTATACAGTAGGTTTGACCGCATCAAAACAGAAGGTGTAGCACTTGCAGTTGTTTGAAGTTTGAAATATTGATCTTTGAGAATAACCCTGGACCACGGTGTGAAGATGAAGCTCTCAGAACCAGACTAATGGTGTGTTTCTTCATACAGGCCTGTCTTAATGGGAAGCTAGCGCATTGTCGCAAACATGTAGGTGCAAAAGTTCAACAGCTGTGACTGTTTCTAGAGGCAACATTGCCATGACAACCACATAGCTTCAGGGTGCTGTGCAATATGGGCAGCGTATATCCTACAGTCCAAAGCTTTGTAATTGTTTGGTAGACATTTGGCCGACATGTTTTCCACCATACAGGTCGATCCAGAGAGCTGCTCATGTTTGATTATCATTTTTCTCTTTGCTTACTACTGGTAACCTGATGCCAAGCAGGGGAGGATGAGATATTATTTAGTGTCCATGGAGCAATCCCATCATGATGATGAGGACAAAACAATGTCCACAGTGTAAGTAGCCCTTTGACTTCATCAATAAAAATCTCCTTAAAGGCAATAAAAGTAAACACATATTTAACATATCACTAAAATATTACAAGACATGGCATTTCTTTGATTACATCATCACAGTCAACTTTTTTTGACTTTGGCATTGTAACATTTTTTATGATTTTTGATTAACCACTATACCCACCGTTCACTGCAGCCGTTTCCTCATGTCACTCATTCCCATTAGTAAATGAAGCACTTTCTTCATTAAGAAACTACACTCAAAACAAAGAACCTAAAAAACAGGTTGAACATAACTGAGTCATATCAGTAAAGGCAAATACATAGATCTAACTTAATAGTTGAATAAAGTTATACATTTTATGTTGACCTAAATATTTCAAGTTGATTTAACTATAAATAGTTAGATTAGTTATGTGGAACCTGTTTTTTTGATGGTTGGTTTTAATCTATCCATTTTGGTGAAATTCAAAAAAATGTGAATTTTTAGTTTCTTGTTAGCTAATAGAATAAAATGATATCAAACCTCAAGCCTCCATGTAGTTGTCATAATATTAGAGGTGGTTAACATGTGCTTTCAAATATCAACCTTGTAATATTAATAAATTTGTTCTTACTGTTCCTGTGTTTTTAGTTTGGTAGACAATATTCCTCTTCACAGCTTCTATTGTATTGGAGTGTTGAAAATGTCACAACCTTTTGTTTTATCATCAAAGGTCACCTGACCCATGTGATCTCTATATCAAACTTAATGGAGTATTGCTGAAAAGTTAATTTAAGGGTATTTGGGGCAGAGAATTATGAAGTTTCAGCATGTCAGAGTTTGAGAAATGTGTCTGGAGCACACTGGGGAGTTGGTTTTTACTCCCAGGCACAGTTCCCCACAACACAAAAATATTTGTTACGAGGCCAGCAAATTTCGATTGAGCACACTAAACCCTTGTGAAATGCTGCAGATTGCACTGAGAAGTTACATTCTACATAAAGTCAAAATATGCACCACTTGGAGCTCAATGAATCCTTCTCTCCAAAGAGCAATTCACTTTCAGTATCAACACAAGTCTGTATTATTGATGTTCTACCCTATTGCTATGAGCTGTAGATAGGTGCTTAGCCTGTATTACAATATATTGTATGTGCAATATTTGTATATTGTCTTAGGTGCAGCTAAAAGTCTCATTAACATCTTCTTTGTTTTGTAGAATGGGAAGACAGTGATACACCCTGATCTGTGAAAGAGTTAGACTTCATTTACACTAGAACATAAACCTAGTATCATATGTATCGTTTCACATTTATTGGAGACGCAATGGACGGATCCTTATATGGTCCGCTCCAAATACTGGAATCAATGGAATGTTTTTGCTTTACCATGAAGATATTTGGCTTAAAATCACAACTTTTATTTGCTGTGTATGGAACAATGATAAGCCATTTTGAAGAAAAGAGGCACAATCAGATTGCACAAACACTGGACAGTAGAAGGAAACTAGTGGTGTACTGAGCAACATACACATAATGGGTCAGCCAAGAAGGCATAAGCATTATGGGACCAACAACCTTCACAGAAGTGGGACAACATTATCTTAGTCACTCTAAAGAAGACTTCATGAGCAGAAATCAAAAAACCTATTTATAATTTGTAAAAAACTACAGAAATTAGTTACAAAAATTATGGTTTTATGGACCAGTGCCTTAAAGAAATAAACCAAATCCATATACAACATAATTTAAAATGTGCACACATTCTGTGGATGTGCAGGTATAGTCTCCCTCACTGAGAAAAATATACAAAACAAAAAATTATTTATATACACTGCTCCAAAAAATAAAGGGAACACTTAAACAACACATCCTAGATCTCAATTAATAAAATCTTCCAGTTGAAAATCTTCATTCATTACATAGTGGAATGCATTGAGAACAACATAACATAATAATGATCAATCAAAATCTAAATCATTATCCCATGGAGGCCCGGATTCAGAATCATACTCAAAATAAAAGTGGAAAAGTCAGATTACAGGCTGATCCAACTTCTGTGGAAATTCCTCAAGACAATTTAAAATGAGGCTCAGTAGTGTGTGTGGACTCCACATTCCTGTATGCACATCCTACAATGTCTGGGCATGCTCCTGATGAGATGACAGGTGTTCTCCTGAGGGATCTCCTTCCAGACCTGGATCGGGCATCAGTCAACTCCTGAACAGTCTGTGGTGTGACGTGGCGTCATGGATGGAACGAAACATGATGTCCCAGAGGTGCTCGATTGGATTCAGGTCTGGAGAATGTGCAGGCCATAGAATCAATGCCTTCATCATGCAGGAACTGCTGACACACTCTAGGAACCCAGGGCCCACTGCACCAGCATATGAACTTACAAGGATCTTATCCCGGTACCTAATGGCAGTCAGGGCACCTCTGGCTAGCACATAGAGTTCTGTGCGGCCCTCCAAGGAAATGCTTCCCCAGACCATCACTGACCCACCGCCAAACTGGTCATGCTGGAGGATGTTGCAGGCAGCAGAATGTCACATGTGCTCAGTGTGAACCTGGTGTTCTCTGGCAAATGCCAGTTGGCCTGCACAGTGTTGGGCTGTTAGCACAGGCCCTGTTTCGGGTCCTCATACCACTTCCATGGAGTATGTTTCTGACAGTTTGGACAGAAACATGCACATTAGTGGAATGATGGAGGTCATTTTGTAGGGCTCTGGCAGTGCTCCTCCTATTCCTCCTTGCACAAAGGAGGAGATAGCGGTCCTGCTGCTGTGTTGTTGTCCTCCTACGAGCCCTCCACATCTCCTGGTGTACAGGCCTGTCTCCTGGAATCTCCTCCATGCTCTTGACACTGTGCTGGGAGACACAGCAGACATTCTTGCCACAGTGCGCATTGATGTGCCATCCTGGATCAGCTGCACTACCTGAGCAGCTTCTGTGGGTTGCAGACACCACCTCATGCTACCTCTAGTGGTGAGGGCACTGGTAAAATGGGGTTGTCTTGCTAATTGACAAACTTGTTGTCTGTTCCATTTGCAAGACAGCAGGTGAAATTGATTAACAATCAATGTTGCTTCCTAATTGTACAGGTTGATATCCCAGAAGTGTGATGGACTTTGATTTACATTGGAATGATTATGTGTTCCCTTTATTTTTTTGAGCAGTGTATATTAATATAATAAGCTGCTGAGTCTGCCTCCCTAAGTCATGTTCTTCCCTAGTAGGCTAGGAATGAAGCATGCCAGCAGGCACAACACATTTGTAAAAACAGAAGAAGAAACTAAAAAGGCTTAGTCTCTGTTGGCATGAACAGCCCAGAGGAAGGGTCCATAATGGATCCTATCTTGGACAACACTTTTCAAGATGATGTAGAGTACTTGTAGGCTCTGGCTCTCACCCTTGAGGCGTACCAGGAAGCACTTAAACCCCTAATTTGTGCCGTTGCACTGCGCAATACTTCTGGCTATAGCATCGTTGATAAAATGGAAAGGTGCTGACAGCTATTTCACAAGGTTGCTTTCTCTTTTGTCTGTTCTCACCTCCTCAGAGTTTATATTTTTCTGTGAATATGTTTGTTACTGCACTGGTACATAATATATTGATATCTTAGCCTTTACTTCTGGTTATTTATTGCCCACTAACCATTTATTGTAAATGGCTCCATAGCTTCAAGTCATCAACATTTGCACTTTATAGCTGATTTATAAAGAAGATGTAGAATCAGTACGACTACAGTGCAAATTCTGCAAAGTGCAAATATAGCTACGTCTTTGATGCTCGGTTGACATCAGGTAGATCAGCTGCTGTCTCTACTTTGAACATGACTCACACTGGCTCATCACTTCTATTTTGGTTAGAGCCCCGTCTGTCAGCCACCTAAGTTCACCTAAGTTTAATTTCTATCAAGGACATATTAAAATGACCCCGCAGGACACTATTTTGACATGATGGACAGGCGTGCCCTATCTCGTGCACACATCCTCTGTTGTAGATTAGAAAGTACAAAATTTACCTCTTCTAGTAGAATCATCTGCTTCTGAGCTGAATACGTACAGTACAGTGTCATGTTCACGATAAAATGCAACAATATGACCTCTTTCTGTGCTCGATCACCTGCCACAGTCAAAGTTCTATTATCATGTCAGGCACAGCTTCTCAAAGGACGGTTTTAGACAGCTTTACATGTGCCCCTCTGTCAGTCTGAATGCCCTTCTCTCTCTCCCTCTCTCTGTCTCTCCTGTGCTTTTAGTGCAGAGGCACACGGCGATGATGGGTTTTTCAGATGGAATTAAAATGTCTTGTCCCACAGCTGTCACCCATGCAAATTGCATTGTCTACAGATTCTATCACTGAGAACAGCCTGCAGTGTGTTTTGTTTGATGCCTCCTTTTCATTTTATGCCATGATGTCATTATCTGTGGCACTGCTGCTTCTCGTTAATGTTTCAGACATTTGTCTTTTCATCTCTCTCTCTCTCTGTCTTTATTGTGCAGGTTTACCGCCACTCCTACATGGCCTCCTACAGTATCTACAACATTCACACACGGTAAGTTTGTCTTTCTTAGTAGCTGTGGTGAGGCAACCAGTGTGGTTTGTGTTTTTTTATATACACTTGTAAAAGCTAAGTGTGAGGAACCATGCGTTTTATTGTCTTGCTTCAGGCATTAATGCACAGGTGAGCCCAAGCTGCAACCTTGGTATCGTCCATGCACCTCCAAACAGAAACTGATATGCAGCTCTTTAACGGTCAAAACTGTTTGGACATTACTGTGTGTGCAGCGTAAAATGAACAAAGACACAAAGTAAACACATTCTGTTTATGCAGTAATAAAGCCACTATGGATGCCCAGTGATCCTTGGATAATTGGCTGAGCAGGATTTAAAATCTATTTCATAATGGAATTATGTAAAACTTATTTAGAGCAAAAACGTCTTTGTTGGAAGAAGCTCAGGGACTTTCCCTTATGTTTAAGATCGATGTAAAACATTGTCTTAATCATTACAGTTCAATGTTAACTATGTGTTTATTATTCAATGATGAAGAGGGTCCATGATGAAGACCCTGATGAAGAGGGTCCTGTAACATTACACAAAGACTTATTTTAACCCAAAACACAATCATTTTACTAATCCTTACCCTGTAGAAATGGTCCTATAGGTTTTATGAGGAACAAATGACTTTGATGGGTGTTTAGGTTGGAGAC
>OMLM01003006.1:42285-65154 GCA_900302695.1 Helostoma temminkii | reverse complement strand
TAATCTACTACATTTGAGAACATAGGTATTTATAATAATAATAATAATTATTATTATTATTATTATTATTAAAACAATCAGGCAAAATGTCTGGTTTTGATTGACTAATGGTTCAAACTTCATAAAAACTTTTGTTATTTTAAATAAAACAAAACATTTATTTAATTGGTAATTGTTTAATAACATGGAAACATTCAAATTTGATAGTTTTGCTTGAAAAATGACTTAAGTGATGTGCTTTTCTAGTTGTGTGTTTTCAGAAAACAATACTCATTCTAAATGTTGTGATTGCCTCTTGTGTTTTCTCCAGAGAGGTTTGGGAGCTAGACCCCCCGGAGGTAGTGAACTCAGTCCTGCAGTATGCTGCCTGGGGAGTGCAGGGCCAGCAACTGGTGAGAACACCCTCACTCTGCCTTTCAGCACTGCCCTGCTTTACTTACATTAGATTTAATGCATTTCAGGGTTAGTGATTTAGTAATTTAAGTACTTTTTTGCGCATTTATTAATTTTTCAGTTTATTAGTTTTTCATCTAAACTTAAGAGTAATTAAGTTATTGTAAGAGCATTCATTTTTCAAGGATATATAAAAGTAAATTTATACAAAACCACATTTTCATCTGCGTTTGACTGCATTATTAACCCAGTAATGGTAACTCACTGGATAAGTGGTAACAGACATAAGGTTGCATTCCTTTTGTCATATCATTAAATGGGTTAACTCTCAATGTCATTCATTCCTCTACTGTAGCCTCGGGCCCAACAACATCTAATTTAGTTTCTATGGAAAAACAACACCCTGTATGTTAAAGCCTGTGTGATTCTGTACCAACAAAATAGGATTTCCTGTTCAGCGCCAAGTCTGTGAATGACATTATGCCATATGAACGTGGAAACATAGTGTCATGGCACCTTTCAGGATGCTCTGTTTTGTGTCTCTCTGCCTTCATTGCATATGTATTTGAACTGTTAACATGCACAATGTTGGCATTTCTAATTCCCGATTTCCCACTCTGCTCATAATGTACTCAGGTTCACATTTTGAGTGACCCTAATTAGATGCAAATTTTCTCCCATCATACTTTTTTGTATTTATCTACAGCAGGCAGGTGGGGAGGCTTTTTTGTTGTTGTTGACAGCAAAATGTGTAAAGCGTAGTAGAAATGCTTTGCCCGTATTTGCAAATTTCAGCATAGAATATTTGAGCATAAATCAAACACGACTCCATTAAGAAGCCATTATGGTGATAAGGAACTGTCAGCTAGACAGATGTGAAGGCTTCCTAGCTCTCAAGTCGCATACAAAGCATTATTAGCAAGAAGTGCATCTTTGGAAACAATGATAGGTGTTTTTTTGTGGAGAGGTTGTAAGTGAGCCTCTTAGCTGTTGGTGTAGAGAATATGAATTGGGGATATCGTTAAGTATTCTTAAAGAATGCATTGGACCAAACAGTTGAAGAAGGACTTTTTCCAGTTTGGGAATTCGTCTAGTTAGGCCTTGTTTGATCCGTTGCATTGGATCATGGTGAGCATTACTACCAGTCCTTTCAATTTTCATAAATGTAGGTGAATTGTAGAAGATTGCGATATTCATATTTTACTTCAGAAGATTTAACAAAAAGCCCCAAACAACAATGTATCAGTCCTAACAACCAGCATTGTTTTTACCTTTGGACACTTAACTTGTAAATGAACCGGACAAACACTGTCACGTGTCCTCACGTGTGCACTTCTGTACAGAAACTGAACATTTCAGTGGCTGCCACATGCTCTTCTCCTTCACCAGCCACCTCACCTTGAAATTTTTAAAGCTTTTAAGGTTTATTAAATGTTAAGTGTTTGATCTCACCAGACGTGCAGAGATTGTTGTTAGTCAAGAAATATCAAAGGATGAGCTCCTTTCGTGTTTGTCCATTTTATGTCGTTTGCTATCTCAATATACAACACAGTGTAAATTTCACATTTTTAAGATTATTGTGTTTTATCAAGAAAAGGTTGCATGTAACTGATAAATACAGACCTCACACATCCTGATTGTATATAATCATTCAAAACAGTCAGTAGACTTTTAATTATATAATTATGTAATAATAAGTCATTAGGTTTTTACTTAAAGTAACCGTAATTGTCTTTGTTGTACACAAAGACATGAAATGATGTAAAAGGAAAAAAATAATAATATAGTTTGACACTCTCTAAATTTCCAGTTTCCAAAGCCCAGATCTCTGAAATTTTTCTTCCAGCTTATGTAACATGATCCAACCTGCAGCAATAAAACTGATTATCTTAACTGCACAGTTGCACTAACACACCCTTACATTGTAGGAGAGAAGGTCTTTGGGTCACATGTGCATACTGCCTTCTGGACTGATGACTGATGATGCGTACCAGTCAGACTGCTGATTGTGTGTACCAATGAATCTGACTGAAAGATCACATAAGGCCGCTGACTCCTGGCTTGTTGCAGAGGCCAAAGGCAGATTCTGTCTGCATCTGAAACCAATTTCAATCTGTGGAACATTGTGAAATGTTCTCTCTGGTATTTGTTTGACAAGTTGGATTTGGACTTTGACAAATGTGTCCATATAGTTTTGTTTTGTTTCTTGTTTTGTTTTTTAGTTTAGTTTTTAGTTTTTTAGTGAATAAAGGTAGATTTCACAGTTTTTACAGTTGGTATTAATACCCGTTCTTTGTGTTAAACACCTTTATACTGTACATGGTTTGGAAATAACCTCAGAACCTGGCTGGGCATCATCAAACTTTTAATTTGAATTCTGTGTCAAATGTAACTTAAACTGAGAAACATGATTATTCCAAAAATAAAAGTAAGACAAATGTATATATTCTGTGTTGCACATGTTTGTTGTGATGCCTACAGCCTCACATTTCAAACAGCCATGTGCACCAGTTTTTCTTTAACTATCTCTTACTGTAGCATGTAAGCTTTAACTTGTTTCCCTTTTCTCTACAGATCTATGTATTTGAAAATAACATCTACTACCAATCTGATGTCAAGAGTAACTCTCTGAGGCTAACATCCTCAGGGAAGGAGGGGGTCATCTTTAATGGGATTGCTGACTGGCTCTATGAAGGTACTATAAGCTTTTTCTCATACTTTCTAATTAAGTGTCAAGCCAAACTAGCCAGAGCATGCTCTTACTGGTATTGAAGAGCACAGCCCCAGTGACTAACAGGGGTTTGATGTCTGATAATGTCTTGGTGAGAGACCACAGTGCCACAGTGGATTTTAAGCATTGCAGAGGTGCAAATAATGACTCTAACCTAATTTCCACAGCATTGACAAAGTGTCTAATTAAACTAAAAAAGCCTGTGTTTAGAAGTATTACCTTATAAAAGACAGTGATTAAATATTCATAATGTTTGCTCTAACACAGATATCTACCCACTGGCTGTGAGGAGACGTTTTATGAGCTTTAAGTAAACACACACTGCTTACATCTCTCAAGAGAAAATAAATTTATGTAAATCTTAAATATAAAAGGCAAGCGGCCGCACTGTTGTTTTGTCATTTCTTCCATTTATTGTTAATTAGATTTCTTAGGTATAATTGCACCATAATCTGTGATTGTTGACCCAACATTAGAATTTCTTTTAATACTTTTGTTACAGCAGCTTTTTGTGTTTCTAGTGTTTGAAGTGTGTTTTGTGCTTCTCATCATTACAGATGAGATTACGCAAGATTTCATCTACTATGAAATGACAATTACAACACACTTGAAGATGTATTATTATCATACCTTAGAATACAAACCATAACCTCCTATATTATTACCAAGATGACAGATTAGTATCATCGAATGAAAACATTGTGTCACATACAAGATATTTTAAAGCCTTTTAATACCTATTATTAAATCTTTTTACACGCAGTGATTATTATCACAGCGCACACACATTTCATCATAACACATTCTACGATATGTTTTAATAGAGTGATTTCATAACTATTTTTAGCTTACATAGAAAACAATTGGCAAAAGGAAAGTAAAATAACAAAATACATACTTTTCCCCAATGCTGAGCATCAAAAACATTTTTTTATAATTATAACACTGTAACAAAAGTGTCAGCATATTTTGTGTCCATGGGAAAAGAGTTGCAGAGTCTGGGGGAAACAATAGAAGAAGCTCTGTCACCCAAGGCTTGGTGTTTTTACGCCTCTGTGGCAAGTAAAGGCAGGATAAACCTGTTGTTTTGTTTGTTTGCTTTGGTAATAAAAAGCTGTACTGGTTTTATTGTAAATCTGCTAATGGCTCAAACGTGACTTCAAAAGTTGCAGTTGGAGTTGCTGGTTACTTCATCCAAGTAGTTTGTGGAGAGAGCTGTGAGTGACATGTAAGTGGTAGCAACATAAAATTGTATGTCGTCTGCATAGCAGTCACATGCAGGACTGGACTGAAGAATGAGAATGATTTCTGAACCTAAACATGGCTCGTTTTGTGTGTGCTTCTAAACAGAGGAGATCCTTCAGACCCATGTGGCGCACTGGTGGTCACCTGATGGTGAGAGGTTGGCCTTCCTGGTCCTCAACGACAGTCTGGTACCCAACATGGTTTTACCTCGTTTCACTGGCATGGCATACCCCAAAGGGAAGCAGTATCCATACCCCAAGGTAAACACTGTAGAAGCAACACTATACCTGACATAATACCACCATGCAGCTTACTCATGCTACTTAACACACAGGAAGTAGGTCCAATATCTGCTTCCTTATCTCACTCTCAGAAAATAAAAAGATGGTTGATGTATTAGATTTATTTGACAAGGACTTAATTAATGTCATAAAAAGAGAAGTGTGTGTTATACCACATTTAGTTACAGTAGCTAGTTTCTCTCGACAGGCAGAGATGATGCTGTTGTGGCTTTTGAGGTGTGTTACACAGGCTCGACTGGGAGTTTTTACTTATGTGTAACAGTACCTTTGTGTATTTGCTCGTCTACCTAATAACATGAATAATCCAAAGCCACACGGAACTGAACATTTTTACACTTTCAGTTTGAAAGCTATAAAGAAAGGCAGTAGAAACAACTTTTGTTATGTGTTTCTCAATGCGTGTGTATTGCCGCCAATATCTGCCAGTGTTCGGTCACACATAGACACTCAACACTGTAATAGAGGCAGGGAACCAATTACAATGCAATGCACCACACTGATCATACACAATATCCAATATTCCGCAGTACTGCTCATTTTGATTTTAAACAAAACCTGCCGTTTCCTGTGTAGGTTTTTCTGTAGGTCATTTTCGGGAGAAAGCAGGACATCAAAGTGCTGTAGAGTGAGCTGTTTCAGGTGCCGTGCAAAAGACAATGAATACAAGAACAAAAAATTAGCTAGAACTCATTTAGCATTACACAGCACTGATCTCTACGATGTTATAATGTGTTAGGGATGTTTTTATTATTTGTAGAATGAGATCACTGACAATGCAAATGCCTGTTGTTTATGGCTGCAATTTAAAAAAGCTTTAGTGAAGTGTTTGCACAATGCATCATGCTTAATCAACAGTCTTTTTCATGTGTTTGAGACAGAACCCGACTGCATGACAACACATATATCTTTTCTAACAGTATGCGCATTTGAAACTGTTTAAATGGCTTTTTAAAGGCTGCTCACAAGTAATTATTCCAAATCATTGTGAAGCTTCAGTCACGTTTATTAGTGTGAATCAGGACTTTTTCATGTCTGTTCTGCACACAGGCTGGCCAACCCAACCCAGCGGTGAAGCTCTATGTTGTCAATCTGTATGGGCCGACGCACACGCTGGAGCTCATGCCTCCAGAGACGCTTAAACTTCGGTGAGAAAAGCTGCATGTTTGCATGTTGTTTATCAAACTTTTGCTCTTTGTGCCCAGAAACTCGAGACATCATTTGTAGCCCAGTGAAGGGACTGTGTAGGAGAGACGTGACTAAATGAAAGCATCACCTTGCCGGTGAAGTCATTTGGTAAAGTTGTAAGATCCAGGAAGCCAGGAAATTAACCTTGTGTCACACACTTCAGAAATTGAGTTCTTTGGTAAAGCAGTTCTTTCATCAAATGTCCAACTATGCACATTGCTGTTTAAAAAGCCTCAGACCTTTATAACAACCCACTCCTTGTCTGCAGATACAGAACACCAAATAACCAGTGCAATTATAATGTTTTTCACAGGGAACATTATGTGACCATGGTGAAGTGGATCAGCAAGACCAAGACATCTGTTAGGTGGCTGAACCGGGCCCAGAACATCTCCATCCTGACTGTGTGTGACACTACAACTGGAGCCTGTGTCACGGTGTGTGTGGGTGTGTGTGGATGTGTGTGGGTGTAAGAGGGAGACTGAGGAAAAGTTAGCTTCTCTAACTTCTTTGGTAGAACAGGAGGTGGAGGCTTTATGTCCATCAAATGCATATTCATTGCAGGCTTGCCAAACACATGGAGCCTAAAGGTTCCTTCAGTGTGCAGTGCAGCATGAAGCATAGTTCATGCAAGGTTAAGCTGTGCCTCTCAAAGTGTGTGTGGTGTTCTTTGCAAGGGTTACACTGTATTTGATCAAGTCTAGTTCTGATCTGACTTGATCTCAAAGGTAACACTGGTGTCTAGATTCTTTATCCTGCAAATATTTTCCTTAAGTTTGTGAAGAGCAGCAGTTATTTTTGCTCAGAAAGCAGCTGCCTTTGTTGTGAGTTAAAGAGTAAGAATGGCGAAAGTGATGGTATCTGTTAATTATGTTAGACAGAAAGTACAGGTTCCTGTAGTATTTCATAAGTCACTTCTTAACCTTTGCAGCAGTTACACAGACTGGGATTATATGCACAACACATGCACAGAATTCTGTTCAGGTCTGCTTTTACAAACATTATCACAAATAACAAATTGTAAGAAATTAGTATAAGATGAAGAGAGATTTCTAAAATGACTGTGAGGTGTGAATGTTTTACAAATGGAGGGCCAACAAAAAGAATCACTTAGCTTTTAAAACCAGAAGAACTTAAATAATGAATCAGTTAATTTCTTAGATCTTTAGGCCTGTCAGCAATTAATAAACTCACTGTTTAATCTGTTACCACTGTGATCTTACGCTTATAGTTTTGTAAAGGCTAGAAAGTCAGTAATGTTCCAATACTGAAAAAGTTACAGAAACAGTGATTTTGTTATGCCTATTAGCCAGTTAGTAGTTAGCCAGTTAGTAGCCAGTTAGTAGCTAGTTAGTAGCCAGTTAGTAGCCACGTGAACAGTCTCTACAGCTGCACTAAGCTTCTAGAACCACCTCTTTTGCTTAGACGTGTTCTTTTTTATTTGCTGTGACCAGGCTTTAACTGGTGTCTGTTGAACTACTAATTAATTGGCTTGAATAAAACTTTGCAGAAATCACAGCACATTTGCTGGAGTGAAGTCTTTCCATATTCTCCCATATCTGGATGGCACAGACCAGCGTTAACCCCACAGTTGAACTGTGGGACTCAGCAGGCTGCTCACCAAATTCTGTAGGTCCTGATTTGGTGTGATTTGCATGAACAAACATGCCGCGCAGCCAAGAGGCAGCTTAGTCAGGCCTGGACACAGCGAGCAGAATCCCCTGCCAAAACTCTAGCTCCAGCTCATGCATATTGGTTTGAAATGAGGGTTCAGACTGGGAATGCTGTCCCCAGTGGCATGTTAAAATAAAATGCACAATAGAGGTTCCATTATCTGACAGATGATTCTGTCTGGAAAACATTTCACTGAATAGTTCTACCAAAATACATTTTACAAAATGTGAATAAATAAAATCTAATATAATGATATGAAAATAGCATTTTGTGAAATGATGTGACTACACTGCATCTATAACTGTGCTCTGTTGTTCACGATTTTAAAAGGTTTATGCATCAAGTAGAAGAGGAAGCAGTACCAAAACAGAGAGGCTGTAGAAACTGTCAGGATTTTGTTAATCTGGGTGAATTAACGCCATGTGACGTCTTTTTCAGAGACATGAGGAAAGTTCTGAGCTCTGGCTTTCTAAGCAGGTAAAGTTCTCTGCATTCTGTGTGTCACAGTCTGAAAGCATGTGATCAAGCATTGAGATTTCACTTAATGCCTGCTCTGCCTCAATATTGTTGTCCTATCCATCCATCCTGACCTCCTGCCACTGATGTTCTCGCTCTTCTGATGTCTCCCGACTTCCTGCTTTGCTCCTGTCACAATTGCTACAGCCACTAGTGGTCGCTGAACGGTATAATGGCCGTAATAACCTGTGTGCACATATGACCTATATGGCCATTTTTACAAGCACTGTAGTTCCACTTAGATGTGGTGAAACGACTACCTGAACATTTCTCTCAGAGGAAGTCACACTATATCATCTGTTTTCTAAATGAAACTGTGTAATCTCAAATCAGGATTAACATGTTGTATGTAGCCAGAGAGTCGGGAAGCAGAGGCAAAGGAGGATGCGAGAACATTCCTGGCAGGATTTGATAGTATAGCCCTGCAGGCGTATACGGTTGGTTGTAGCATTGGTTAATTTAACAATTCGACAGTCTTGGCAAGCATAGCTTGTCTTTGTTAAGGTGGTAATTTGCAAGATGCTCATTTACTGCTTGTGAGGTTGTGTCAGTGCTTTTGTAAATGTATTTTAATGTAAGACCTCCGTGATCAAAAACACTCTTCTTGGAAATGTAGAGAGGCTCATTCTCTCTCCATCAGAATTAGTTTGACTTACAGTATGACATATTTTTAGCATAAAAACTTGTCAAATACAGTATGAACTATTTAGTGAAGAAGTGCCTCAGTACACAGCATGAAGACTAGCTGTCTGTTGTTTTTTGTTATGATTTTCCTCACTACTTCACTAGCGGAAGGATCATTCAAATTCAGAAGCAGCAATACCAAAAGTAAAACTTCTTAAGTAAAATGACTGCACTTAAAACACGTTTTCTAAGTGTTATCAAACTAGCTATTAGCTAGTAAAAACTAATGCTCTACAATATGGTTTATGATACGGTTCTTGTTTGTATAGCATCATAGTACAGTGCTCAAACATAAAGTGACACTTAACTACTACACAAGGTAAATTCAAGTACCTATACTAGTCATACATAACATCGCATATCCTGTGGATTCAGATGCACCACCATGATCCGTTAAGCTGAATAGACTGAGGAACAAAATAATCCTTCAGCATGTACCATTCATTGTTTGCTGGGGGACCTTATGTTTGCAGTGTATAATACAGGCTTGCTGTTATGAATATGAAGTCCCCAAAGCTAATCCAAGATGTTCCTGATGACGTGTCTGAGTTTTTGCAGTCATGAATTACTTGACATTTGTGTGTAAAATCAGTACAGTGTACCATTATGTACAGCACATGTGTAAATGTACTTTGTTACTTTTATACAGTGGCTTTGAGATTCAGACTGTGTTAACTGTACTTCAGGTAGTCATGCTAACTGTTTATTTTCCTTCTTGTAAAAGGGTTCATTCATTCAGTGTCAACGTCAATCAGCAGGCTCAGCAGTAGCTAAATATTTATTCATATGAAATATGAATTCCTATGATTACTGCTTTTAGGCTGAAGTGGTTTGACTGGGAAGGCCATCACATCATCTTTACCCATAATCATAATCATGCTTTAAAATTTACAGCCACAAATAAAGCATTGATTTTTGCAAAGTGTTTTAACAGAAATGTGTTTATTGACTGAGCCCAGTTATGAAAAACTGTAGAGAAACTGATGCTTTTTTTCTTCGTGCAGAACCAAGAGCCAGTGTTCTCCAAAGACGGCAGCAGATTCTTCCTGACTGTCCCAGTGAAACAGGGAGGACGTGGAGAGTTTCATCACATCGCTATGTTCACTACACAGGTGAAGGTTGAACTTAGGTTACTAAGTGTTCATACGCAAACCGTCTATTTTAGCTAAGTTCTCTGTTCTTACAGGATTTGTGTTGTGTGTTGCCACAGTTTAATGCAGCTGTTTTAGGTCACGTGGTCTCCAACGCTTTTACTGTTCTCATCAACAGAAATATTACAGCAGCACCATGCTCATTCAAAGATCTCCACCAGCTGAATGTTAGCTTTCAGTAATGTTAGTGTTAATGTTCAGTGTGAATTCCTGGGAAGAATCAAGAAGGAAAAATACATCTTTACATTTGTAGCTAGTAAAAACCACTGTTCCATGATACACCTTACAGTATAAGTAGTTACATGCCAAAGTATGTAAATAACTATCTCCATACCCTTCAACTCCCACCTCTTCTTTTCCCAGTGTGAGAGGGCCTACAGTGGCCAACCACACCAATAGCAATTTAGTCTTCTTTCTTCCTCTTCTCCATCTTCCATGTGGTCCTGTAGTGTTTCCAAATGAAATCTGAGATTTCAACATGAAAACAAGCCAGTGTCCATTTGGAATAGTGTAGAAACATGGAGGTGAAAGTGGGGTCTACTTTCTATGTAGATACAAAAGGTTCCATCTAAGCTAAAGGACCTGCAGTGATTCTTATTTTCGGGTAATTACTAAGTAATGAAAACATAATTATCAATATCATATTCCATAAATAGATCACTGAAAATCTTACATACATACTACATCATTAAAAACACTGCTATTAAGTTAGCTTTAGCAGACTAGCACAATGATAAAACGGTATCAATTCATCAATAAACAAATTCAGCAAACCAGTAAAAAACTAAGTGAGAGCACAGGTGAGAGAGGGAATTAGAAAAGCAGCAGAAACATTTCTTCTTCTCACTCCTGGCAGGACTCTGGTCTGTATTTTTTAGCCTTTTGTAAAACCTTAATCCTGCAAACCCTGGGACTTCCTTCCGTCACTACAGATACTACTGTTTGTGGACACTGACACTGTATTTGTTATTTGTTTGCACAGATGTAAACTGTAGTTTCTCTGATATTTTGCCTCCTCTGAACTGAGACCTGAGCGTATTGACTCAAACAAGTATTTAAATGGTGCTTACACAGTTCAAATACAATGAATGACCTGTCCTCATCTTCTGTTTGTCTCAGTTCAGAGCAGATCAAAACGAAGTCCGACATCTAACGTCAGGAAACTGGGAAGTGACCAAGATCATTGCCTACGATGAAAACACTGATAACCTGTAAGTCTAACCTGTTTTAAACAAGCAAAATGCAAACAACAATAAAGAGGCCCAGCGTTTCATTCGACATGACCACTTGTTGTCTTTTCTCCTGACAGGTACTTTCTCAGCACAGAAGGTTCACCACGAAGACGCCAACTATACAGGTCTGTTGTGCACATGGTTCTGCTATTGATGGCTGTATTTACAGTGTCTCTATTGTGCAACAGTGGTTTACTTAAAAGTTGTACTTACATCAGGTCTGCTCTGTATTTCTGTCTGAAAATACAGATGGGTCAATCAGTATCAGCAAATATTATGAATATGTACTGTATGTACTATGAATGTACTTTATTGGAGACATATATATTCCTTCATCATCATCATCATAACACAGGTAGCTGGATTATCAATGATTATCAGAATAGTAATATTTTCATCGCTGATTAATTGGATTTTTTTCTGCTTGTTCCATCGATCAAGAGAGTGAATCATAGTCCACATATTTATTTGGTTTGACCCCCTGGGGCTCAGTGTCCAGGGAAACTTCGACACAAGGCCCGGAGGAGTTAGGCTGTCAATGTTGATTGGCAACCACTCTACACAAGTGACTCAGTTTACTGATCAATCTGCTAATTATAATTCGATTAAAACTTAAGCAGTGAAATTTTTGCATTCCAAAAAATTCCAACACGTTGCAGCACTTTTGGTTTCTTCTGAGGATCATTCGACCGTAATATGTAACAAAAATACCACCTTTATGGTCCTGTTATTCTGAAAGTTTTATTCTAATTTCTCTTTTGTCTTTCTCTTTGCTTCTCAGTGTTAAAACTGTGGGTCTGTTCCCACGACGGTGTTTAACCTGTGAGCTAAATAAAGCTCACTGTCTGTTTGTTGATGCTGACATCAGCCCCACAAACCAGCACATTATCCTGCACTGTAAAGGTAGGACATCCAATATGCTAATTTAGCTATAAGCGCAACTCATCTGCAGCAAATGCACATTTATTTTCCTTTGCAACCACGTGTATACATGTTTAATAGCAACATAATGGCTAGACACAGTGGGAATATCACCTGCTTTACAGATGTCAAGGACTGAAACTACATTTCATTCATCTCAGCTGTTAAATGAAATATGAATAAGTTAGATGGTAACATTTTAACCAACTGCAGTGATATTCTATTAGATGCTATAACCTATTTTGCAACAGTCAAATGCAGTTCTGTTGTAATAATACAAATAGTGGTTTCTTTATCCCAGAAAATGTATTCATTGTGCATTAAAACACAAGCTCTATGTACTGAGATCATCTGGTTTTCCCATTGTAATCTGTCATCCATCTCCTATTCAAATTTAAATTCATCTCTCATCAGTTCCAAATGAGAGGCATGAAATGAAAACAATTAGCCACTCTTTTGTGTATAATTACTTTTAGCTAGCATTAGTTGGCAATGACTAGCCTATTTAATAGAGGGTAACTCTTCATGTTGTTTGTGGTTTCAATTTATTTTGAGCACATGAGAGTGCTTCATGCACAGAAGCATTTGGGCTTTGGCAAGGTGATTTATTGGACAATAACACTGTTCCCTCTCCCAAATGCAATAAAAACGGATGAAGAGGACTCGCTGTCTTCAGACAAGCCAAGTTCACATAATCCTGACAAGCTTGTCCTGAAACCGGTTTTCATCAAGACTAACGCAAGTCTTTTAATTCCACTCATAAAATGCATCTGATTGGTTTAGTGGTCTCTGGGTGCGTGCATATAATGGTGCCATTTCTCTATGTTATACAATCACAGCAAAGGTCAAAGATCATACAACCTACCAACAGATACGTGAACTGCACTTTTGTGTTTTAGAGCAAAGAAAGCAGAGGGGATGGATGTGGCTGGGGCAGGGGTAAAGGAAAGATTGAGCTGCAGCTGAGCTATTGAGCAGACCTGCCACCCTATTAACCTCTGACTAAGTATTTTACAAAAGGATATTGAACAGGTCTGACTTTGACAGCCTGAAGCTGCTATAGAGGCAATGTGCATGACCCCTAATTTATATAGGTAGGAGAGGGAAGGTCATGAGCAAAAAATCGAAAAAACAAGACACAGAGCGGCAAAATGTCACACATGAATAACACAGTTTAGACTGTTCTTACAAACTACATTTGCTTCAAAAACACAATTATGTTTCTTGAAGTGAGCACAAGTGTTATATATGTCTATATATTTTTTAAACATGTTGGAAGGAGGAATTCTGGGTGTCTAGACAGAACACGTTGAGGTACGTAGGATTTGGGATGAAAAGTGCTTTGGTTAAGGTTAGGGAAAGATTGTGGTTAAAGGTTAGTAGATGTGTAAAGCTTTTCTCTGTTAAACAAGTGCACAGTTTTACACAAACCTTAATCAAGATGCCTCAAAAACATTTATATTCACATATTATACTACCCGAAATGTCTTTGGATAATTTACAATTCCAAAAGCGTTTTATTTCAGCTTAATTTTTTTTAAATTTGCCTTTATGCAGTGCCTATTCCAACGCTACGGCTGAAACATGCTGAATGCTAAATAAAAAAAGCTACAGCTTTAATATTTCTCATAGTTTTAGTCATCAGCTTAGACATTTTAGAGCCAAAATCAGATCTGGAATATGGCGGCAGACAAGTTGAACAACCACAGTGAGAGCGATGTTACTCACTGCTCAAAGACATAACTCTCTCCTCTGTGTCTCCCATTTGTATTCAACACATCACAATATAGTGTGAGTACTGTTACAGTGAAGTAGACATTTTGTGGGAAAACTCACCCATACCTGACAGGTTGTGAAAACAGTCATCTGTGAAGTGCTGTGAACCTTTGGAGTAAGGCTGTTTCAAATCCTAAAAAACTATCCATACCTGACTATTGGCTCAAAATTTCTTCACTGGGAAAAGAAAATTCATTTCTGAAGAAATATTTTCTGCCTGACTTCCTGACACTTACTGTACTAAACACACAAAGTTCAGAGTGGTGGAAGAACTTGACTTTCTTTTTTGAGAGTGTCCAGAGAAAGTCTTGCAAAAGAGCAGACAAACACACAAGATTTTATTTTTGCATGGTTTCCTCTGCATATATTCAGTTCAAATTTTAGATGTGTAGTTACATATTCACTGTAGTAGTGGTAGTACATTAATAAGGTAGTTTTTATAACTGATGTTGTACTGCAA
This sequence comes from Helostoma temminkii, assembly GCA_900302695.1. Lineage (NCBI taxonomy): Eukaryota > Metazoa > Chordata > Actinopteri > Anabantiformes > Helostomatidae > Helostoma > Helostoma temminkii. Next base: position 50,884 of record OMLM01003006.1, on the reverse strand, counting down.
GACTGGATATTTTGGCAAAAAAAGGTTTTATCTGTTACAATGCCGAGGATTTCTCTTCCAAATCTCTGCACGGCACATAATCCTTCAATCAGCATTACAGAGTACCAGAAGAACATTTCAATTACTCACAAGTGTCTTCTTTTTTTGTACTTTTAGGTCCTGGAGCTCCTACTGTGATCTTACACAGCCTCAACAATTCAAGTAAGAACTCTATTAGGCTGCAAGGTGGCCTAGATTTTAATGAGAAACTGAACCATCTGACGCATGTGACTTTAAACATCTGTCCTGCTGAAGAGTTCCTAGTTAAGATACTGTAGCACATCATGTTAAAAATAATATAGTTCATCGACTGTAAAAAATGAAAAAAAGTTAAGTTTACTAAAAGTGAGCTGTGCCCTAGTTAATCTGGATCCTCTAATGTGAAGGCTGCTAGATAGATGGTGTTTGCAGTCAGTCCTCACCACATTCTGAATAAAGATTTCAATCTGGATCAGCTGTGATATCTGTGATTTCACTTGGTTAGATTTTGACTTGTGGTACCACCCTGCAGCTGAATGGCTCCCAAACATCCACTGTGGTTATTTAAGATAATGTACAAATTTCTGAAAAGACTTGACTTTAGGTGCTATTGCAAACACACATCCAGGAGCATTAATGTTATATTTTTCCCTGCATGTTTTCGTGCTTTGTCCTTGCTGTTTGCTGGACTTTCTCCAGAATTGCATTGTGATTGTTGCTGAATGGAGCCCATAAAGTACATCACTTTGTAGAATGGGTAACTTTAGTTAACATTAGTGGCAGACATGGTCCATTTGCTCATTTTCCATATTAAGAATTAGCTTTTATACTTCAGCAAGTTTTAAAATACCTTTGAATAAATCTTTTACAATAATTGGATAATTTTTTTTTTTTTTGTAAGTGGCCTTCTGCCTGAGCCAACAGCATATGTTACTGCTGGATCTTACACACAGACACACACACACATCTCTGCACACACACCTACTGTGCACACGTGCCTCTTCCTGTTATCCATGTCTATCAGTAGTTTTTTTTTCCTCAAAAAAGTTAACAGCTGTGTTGCAGAGAAGCAAGCAATTTGCTCAGGGTTATTTGGACAGACCCTCCATCCACAGCTGGGAACTCACAGCCCCTGGCGGTTTCATAATGAGACGTCTATTGATTTTGGGTTTTCCATTAGAAATGCTGGATGAATTCCATTTCATTAAGCTGCTTCTCAGATGGTTTGAATGGAAAAAAAATGGCCAAATCAGAGTTGTTGTTTATTTTGTGTGGAGAAAATAGCAGGGCTCCTGATTTTGAGGCCAGAGTGAGCAAGCTGCTGATGCCTTTTAAAAATGGAACCTTTGGACTGTAATTTTTCTGTTCTCATCCAGGTTTAACAGTAGGACAAATGGCCAGATCATTACAGGTTGAATTAGGGTCAGTGGCGAATAATTTAGTTTCCTTTCACATGTTACAAGCTTCAGGGATTTTCTGCGAATGAGGTGTTTGACGAATCCTCGTTTTTGATTCACGAGCTGATTTGAAGGCTTACCTCTATTTACCATAGCCTCTGTTGAATATTCCAGTGTATAAGCTTATGAATCTAAACAGTTTTTCCTTTATTTGCAACAGCTAAACCTCAAGAAGATGAAATCGAGGAATATATTCATCTCCACAAACCGCTTAAATTTATCATTAAATGAGACTCAGATATGATCTATCTTACATACGCTTTTCATCTCATCTTATTATATCAGCAGCTCGAAAGACAAATCCTCGTGCTATTATAGGTCATTTATATGCAGCCACTCTTAGATTACTGGCAGAAACTGTGGGCCTCCCTCGTCAGTGTGACACATTGGCCTCATCTTTACAGATTACTACATTCTGGAGAACAACTCTTTGCTGAAGGTAGCCTTGAAGTACAAAAGGATCCAGCTGACTGACTTCAGAACTGTTCCGATGGAACATTTTGGTGAGAATAAAATATTGGTTTCCGTACTGCTACTATGAGTTACAGATGAATTAACGGTACAGTTAGCTTCTCGTTTGTTTCTTTTTGCAGACTTACCTTTGAAGATCTCCTACCCACCAGACTTCTCTGATTCCCGTCACTATGGACTACTCTTCTTAGTGTATGTACAGTGACATACAGTTATAATGTATATCTCATACAGTCCTCGGTCAGAGTTTATTTGGTAGGAGCGGACAGTCTAGCCAAGTGAAGACGAGTCAGTCCCAAGAGAAAGAGCACCCTTAATGTCACTAAAAAGCCAGTAAAGAAAATCATAAAGTGAAAGGGTTTAAATCCAACAGTAACACAACAACTAGCAACAACCCTTCTAACAAGTATGATGCGTCTTTCGAAATCCTAATAAAACTTTGTCCTTTATATTTCAATAATAACAGTAACCAGGCTACTAAATAACACAAAGGTTTTCAAACATTTTGACTGATTGCCTCAAACTTAATTATGATTCTTTTGAAGTTGTCTTATATGCATCTACTGTTCTCTGTTCAGTGACAGCGCCCCTGGTGGTCAGGCTGTGAGTGACCGCTTCTCTCTCAGCTGGGACTCTGTCCTGGTCAGCTCTGACAGCATCATCGTGGCTCGCCTGGACGGTCGAGGCAGCGGCTTCCAGGGTCAGAGGATCCTGCACGAGGTTCACCACAGACTGGGAACTGTTGACGTTCAGGACCAGATTGCAGCAGTAGAGTACGTTTTCCTCAATATACTGTCATTTTACTATTAAGTAAACAAAGGAACTGTGACACATACTGACATTTTCAACATAGACTGAGTTCTGATTCTGAAGGTGTAAAATAATGACACTTTGTCAAGTCCTTTGGCAAAGGGATCTTTATTATTACCAGAAGATGTGAAAGTGTATTGACCACGTATCATTATAGTTCACCCTAAGAATAATGTGATGCAGACATAGGAGGGGACTCCAGTCACACTTTTTATCGTTCTTTCATTATGAGGGTAGTCAAGCTTTTATCTCCAGACAGAAATGTTCTGTTCTCCATTTACACTTGTCTTATTACAGCATTTGGCCCCAGTTTGAATGATTGAGGTAATGTATTGTTACTTTCACCTGTGACTTTTGATACGAGATTTCACACAAACAAGATTTAGATTGAAGATGACACAACCATGCATCTTTCTGCAGGATAGTGAGGGTGATTAATCGCACAGTCATGGGAGACTTCACTAAGTGTTTTTTGAGAGTAATTATAATTCTCAGGAACAAGCTACAACTCGCAGTGCATTGCTATAGCTACAGCAATCAGTACAGCAACCTTAATTTGAAATCTATTTCACTTTGCATTAATTAGCAAACATTACTAAAATGATCCAAAGTTACAGCCTCGTAACAACAGTATTTAGGTGGTAGGTATTTTCAATCAAATGATTTGCAGCAGTCTTGTTGCAGTAGCATAACAGCTAGTTTTTATTTTATTTTATTTTTTATATTTTAAAACCCAGTAAATTTTTCTTACCTCCATTTCATTAAAATACCTGGTCAAGGTGACAGTTTAAAGTTGTAAATCCACCATGAAACACACACACATACAATACTAAACTCTGTCAATTATACAGCTTAATTAAACTAAGAATAAAATGTTACAGAAACTTACAATTTGGAGGAGAGTTATTTATAATTAGTAACTTTCTCTGTTTGTTTCGAAGATATGAACATATGTTTGACCTATTAGTCATTTATTGTGGAATTACAGCTAGTATAGAACAACTGGGGTGCGACTGGGCAGCTGCTGGTCAAACTCTACAAAGGGGGTGCAGCTACCCTCGTTTATCTCCTCTGCATCTCCCCCTTATATGCACACTGTTCATCTTCCATTTATGCTTCATAGTTTCATCACATATAGTTGCTGAAAGATTTGTCACACAGCTGCTCTACTTGTAGTACAGCAGGAATGTACAGTAAGCACAGAAGAACACTGTAAAGTGAATAAAAAAAATATGTAATGAAATCTATATAAATCTATCTAAAGATTTTCTATCAATTTTAGATGGGTTGATGATGATTTGATTGAACATATTTATCCATACATGTGACTGACACCGCACCTGATATTTATCTGTTTTTGCTTTTGTTTTCATTTTTCAGATACATGATGAAATTTCCATATATTGATCGCACACGGATAGCAGTGTTTGGAAAGGTGAGCTCATGCTTTTGTCTATAATTAAATGGAAAGTGAATTTAGTCTCCAGCACATATTTTGCTAAATTCATGCAAGGAAAACGTCAGTGTTGCTGTCCATACTAACAGATTTCCACATTCCACTAAAGCGTTTTGAGAGGTGTAACAGACACACTTTAAAGAGGATATTTTGTAAAAGAAAATCCAGTGAATGACTCCAGTGATTAAATTTTGTTTTTCATATTTTATGGATTTAGAACCTGGAATAACATGAATGTTTGTGTTTGTTTGCTCAGGGTTATGGAGCGTACGTAACGTTAATGATGCTCAAGTCTACTGACAGCCTCTTTAAATGTGCGTGTGCTATGTCGCCGGTGACAGACTGGAAACTCTACGGTGAGTACAAAATCCCTCAGTAAGCCCTGCATCGTGTTCAATTTACATTTGGATCTTACATCACATAACACTAAGATCTCTTCTCTTCTTCTCCATCTGGTCCTCACAAGCAAACCATGTCTAAAAACTGATGTTGTGCGGAGGCAGAGTATAACCGATCAGTCTGCTTTAGCTGCTTCCTGAGAAAAATCTGTTTATTTTCTGACAGAAAATGTGAAATGTGAAGTGAATCAGTCTTGTAGCGATATGAACCACACTAACAGACCAGAGGAAAGGACATTCTCTCCAACCTTAGGAGGACGCAGAGGACGTCTTCATTCCTCTTCACTGAAAGCATTTCATTCTGGCTTATGATGGCAGGATCTCCACTTTGTTTGAGTACTCAGCTGAAGCACTGTCTACTTGTGTCACTGTTATAAGTATATATCGCTTCTCATTTGCATAGCATCAGCATTCTCGGAGAGGTACCTCGGCATGCCACTAAGGGATGACAGCAGATATCAGGTGCGTGTTTAATACCTCCTCACAGTTGTTTGCTGTTGATCCTAAATAGTGTAACACCACTACCTACAGTTCAGCTCCCACAGTTACTGAACGTCGCTGCTATCAAAGTCAAATGCAGCAGTGCTTTGAATGCTTTGCTTTTTCTGTTTTTTATGTTCTGTAAAACTTTGTCACTCATCTCTCTGTGATAACCGAGCGCACCGGGTGGTGTCTGATCACATGGAGGATTTTTTTTCCCTGCAAAAAGAGTTGTCTGGCTTGTTCAGGCCTCCCACACAGATAAACCGTTTAGCTATCAGGTGTTTTCCGCAGCGAGGAAGAATAAAACTGTTTTTGTGCAAGCACTTTGAAAAAAACCAAACAAAAACAAATATGTCTATTCACTGCTCTCAATATGCTGCTGTTTTCCATTTCCGTCTGCAGACTGCATGCTGCATCTTTTCTCAGACAATTTGTGCAAACACTGGTATATTGAGCTTAGGAATAAATGTAAATGATATTTTATCATTGGTTTAAAAAACTGTGTTTGTATCTGCGTGTTATCAGGTGGTAATTTATGACTATACCTTTCATTTGACCATACTTTGTATCTTTTTTATTGCTTTCCTCAGTGTCAGCTATATCCATAAATCTACCATTTATTCCCACTATTTCTGATCTCCCTGCAGTTTTCCAGCGTGCTGCAGAACGTTCTAGCTCTTAGGGACCAGACGCTGATGCTGGTGCACGGCACAGCAGATGGTAAGAGAAAATAAATTGCGATAGAATGAAAATACTGTATCTGTGGTGCATCGCTGCTGAGGACAAAGAAGTATGCAATCCTGGAAGGTAATGAGATAAAATGGATTTTAATCAAAAGATAAAAAAGGTGGGTTATCTAAATTGATGCTGGGATTTTCAGAGGAAAACATTCACTGATGAACCATGCATGTCGAATTTGTTGAGGTATTTCCGTCGCACCGCAATCTGATTGTTTTTTTTACCCCTGATTAGGATTCAAGCTGAATCTTCCTGACATGTTTTTGTTCTTTATCTGCAGCCAACATCCACTTTCAGCATACTGCTGAGCTCGTCAAGAACCTTGTGAAAGTTGGAGCAAACTACTCAATGCAGGTGTGTGTCGCAGAGAAAGTCTGCATTTGTAAAATGAACAAAATGCAGATGTACATTTTCTATAGTGCTTCTGGAGCACGCAATATAATTGGTGTCAGAGTATGTTGAATCAGCCCGAACATTCAATTAATTAAATCTGCAAAACAAGATGGTGAAGAAACAAGATGTTGGATGTTAGATGTTCACAGAAGATCACAGCAAAGTCTTTCTCTAACAGAAACCTGACCGAGGTTTAATCATCTAACATGACAACCAACCCACCCTGTCTGCTAAAATTATGTTTCAGTACAACTTGACTGCAACCTCAAATACATTTGTGATTATTCAATTAACACGATGATGATACTATACATGTTATTAATTAATGTAAATGAATAATTTTCCCAGACAATGTATTTTTTTCCACTGAATGATAAGACGATATCCAGTACGATATCCAGTTTGTCTGATTACTGGTAGAGAAAGATTAAAAAGGCTAAATGGAGTGAATTCACTTCTTACACATGCTTATTAACCTTTAAACAGATCTTTCTTAACCGTAACCAAACTGTTTTGTTGCAAAAACTTAACCATGCATGAGTCCAGCTATGGGGTCTGTGATGTGTTTTCACCCCTGCCATGTCCTTGTGATTCAGTTTCTGTTAATAAATGGTTCATCGAAAAATATGCTGCGCTGCATTCTCTAGAAGCTATGTACTTTTTAGGAGACAGAATTGACTCAATAAACATGCCCTTGAACACACCATCTTTTTTTTATTATTCTTAAACATTTTTAAGATTAGCACCATAGTAAGAATTAAATTTATCTGTAGAATAGTTTGTGTCCACCAAACCTAAATGTCTGTGAATTTATTGTTACTCCACCAGATCTACCCAGATGAGGGCCATTTCCTGTCTCTGCACAGTCAACAGCACCTCTATGCCACGCTGACCAGTTTCTACAGAGAGTGTCTGAAGGAGGAGTTACTACCGCTGCCTGATGAGGAAGAGGAGGAGGAAGAGTAGGCAGGAGGCTTTGAGGTTTAGACCTTTGGCAGAGTTTGAGAGAATTTTCCTAAAATCCGTCAAAGCCTTTCGCATTTGGACCAACTGTTTATCCAGACATGGACACTGCGTTAGAGCTGCTAATGCTCTTACGTGTGTGCGCTCGTGTGTGTGTGTGTGTGTGTGCGCGAACACTCAAGAGTGTGACTGTGTATAAATGTGTTGAAAAGATAACTGAAGGAAACAACAGTGACACTTGCTTTGACGGGACTGGATGTGGGGAACTTCCCTCTACCATTAAGTCATTTCAATTTGCGGACACTCCGTTACTCAGCAAAGCGCATGAAAGACTGCCTCCACCTTGTGCAGTCTTGTTGCAACTGTAGTCATCCACACTTAACCAAGTGCATGGTTCTTTTTTCCCTCTCAGCTTCACTCATTTTTGTCATGTTAGTCTCCTTTGTGATGGCACAAGGGCAGAAAAGAACACAAATGTACACTTTTGAAAGCACCTCTCTCTTTTGGTTGTCGTGTTGTTGCACATGGAAATGCTACAGTCATCTGCAAAGATTGTTCACCACAACCGAGCTGATCCTGAATAAGTGCAATTTTCTGCTGAAATCCACTACCACCGCCCACCCTAGATGGAATCAGTCTTCATAGGTCACAGTTTATTGTAGAGGGGTCTTGTGTAGACATGTACACTGCCTTAGGAAGCGTCATCATACTGTAATATTACTTGCTGGTGTTGCTAGTCATCAAATAGCAGTGTCATGTAAACCTATGTCAACTCAGGTCCTCGAGACACAGCATTGCAGTCAGTTTAGAAGCAGTGTCAGCACTATGTCAACTGTATGGTGAATAAATTCTGAATTCTATATGAGGATAATGGACAGTGGCCACAAAGTTATTTCCAATTTAGGCCACACTGCAAAAGGTCTCTATCTTAACACTGTATGTCATTTAACCTTATCTTAAGTCAAGTGAAGTCTTTATGAAGGTTGGGGATCATTTTTCAGTGTGTCACCACCAGATTTAAAAAGTCACTTCAAGAGACGTTTTCCCTATTTGGACAGTTTTAGTTCAAGAAAAAAACACTAATAATAAAAGTGAAAAAATGAGTGTACCAAGACGGACAATTTTACAGTATCAGTAAGGTGTTGCATGTCTACAGGGAATGTGTCAAGTGTTGCCACATTTTGTACAGTACAATACAGCAGAGTGTGTACATAAATATATTTTTGAGATGTCAGATCTCATAGAAAGTTTAGTCTATGGGGATGGATTGATTTGACCTCGACGTCTTGTACTTTTTTTTGTTTGTTCATTTCTTTGCTGTTTTCTTTTTAGCTGTTGATTTTCTTCTTAGGATGGATTTTGTAAAGCGTCTTCTTGTTTTTTGCTGTTTGAAAGGGGAAAGGGCAGGGCTG
>OMLM01003006.1:30829-42265 GCA_900302695.1 Helostoma temminkii | reverse complement strand
GTTTGGGGATTATTGTCATTGTCCTCTAGTGATGGTTATAAATAAAAAAAAACTGAAAAACAGATGCAAAAGGCACTCACTAAAGCAGTCAAATCCATTCAACTATGTTTTTTTAAGAATTTATTGTGAGAATAATCCAACCATCTGTACAGTTCAATGTCTTCATATAGGGAAAACACATTAATGATTTTTGGAGTAGCAGCCTCAACACTTTGTGTCTCTGTGCATAAATGAGAACCTGCACTTACTGGCCTGAATGCAGATGTCAACTCTTCTGAAGGACAGCGACTCTCTGATATCCAGGATCTGAAGAATAAGCCTCATATTCACACTGTGATACATGTCACTCTGTTAAAAGTTTTCATCATGCTGGGAGAGAATAACATAGAAGAGTTGAGAACCTGTGTACTGGAAGTAGCAGTGCAGTTGTCTAGGTTTTCAGTTGTATTTACCACATACACAATCTTGTACCACAAATAGTGAAAAGCACATCTAGTAAAAACTGTACTTTTACTTGATGTGTGCAAGGAAATGTCACATGCGAACACAACAATATTTATTAAAAATAATCTCATAAGAATAGAATAAAACAGAATAAATAGGACATAATGAGGTGCCATATACCATCATGTCATAAGAAAGAGAAATATGTCATGCGCTAAGGATACTAAGTGTATTAAATAGCCAAAGGGACATGCAGCTAAAGTACTTATATTGCCCAAATATTCAATCCTGTTTCTGATTCCTTCACAAAACAAAGGCAACTTGGCCAAACACTAAATACAAGTTTTACATTATCGACTCCCTAAATGATCAGTGTGAAAAAGTAATTTCCCCCAGAACTTAATAGGTACATGTAGTTCAGGTCCAGACTTTGACTGCACCACTAATTTTATTCTGTCTGAGCCATTCAGAGGACAACTTATGCTTGGGATCATTGTCTCGTTTGCAGAATCACCTTCACCCTGAACCTAAAGCAGCAACACCACAGCTTTACACTGCCACATCCTTTCCTGAGCATAGTTCTGTGTTTGACTTTGCCAGGTGTACAGTAACTGAATTCTGCTTATACCCAGTGTTTATCAGATATTGCAGTCAATAAATTATATATTGTAACTACTGAGATGAAAGAGGCCTGCAGTTCCTTAAAAGTTTTACCTGGATCTTTTGTGACGTCCTGGATTCCTGTTGCTGTGCTCTGAGCTGATTTTAGAGAATCGTCCACTTTTGGGAAGGATCACTTTTGTCTTCTTCTTTTGTAGATGGTGCCTCATTGATCCATTTGTTATATTTTGTTTGTTTAATCTGTAGAAAAAGCTCAACAGGTTGTAGCTATGGTCCTGCTGTCCAGTTACTATTTATTCCAAACATCCATAGTAATAATGACCTTAATCACACTGCACTCAAATGGTAATGACAGCATGACAGCATGCAATGCAAGGTTGTAAAATGAAGATTATCGGCTGGATTCAGTTGTACTGATTGGGCTGCAGTGCAGTTTTCTAAATGCAATGCCAAAAACTGTACAGGCCAAGTGGTTATGTGTACAGGCAGTGGTCTGGTTGGCAGCTGAGTATGCAGTGATGACAGTTTTCCAATCTAATCTGCACAAGATTTCTCTCAATTATTTAGCCTGAATAGACCTTCTCTGTATGGGTTTGTACAGATGATGTTTGACTGATATTGCCGTGATTCTTTTTTTCTATACAGAGTTCAGCTATTTCTAAGAATCAATTACTTTGTTCAGTCTGACCCTGAGAGAAGATCAAATCAGCCATCAGCAGGTCAGAATAACTGACAGCTGTCTATGCAGGACCTTTGAATAACCTTTATCAACTGATGGCATGGACACATGCACAAATCTATTTGTCATTAGAAATATTGTTTGAGGATCTTCAAACTGTAGTTCACACACATCAGCAACGATCACTGTCTGTCAGATTGTTGGACATATGAACTATATATCCTATAGTTTGAAAAACAGTATCACCACAACATCCATTTTGGAACTGTTCTGGAACTTTCCACATAATCTTATCTATAGTAGTATCTGGAGTTTTTTCCTAATCTTAAAGTTTATTAGTGAACTTAATAGCCAGCCATGTGGTGGAATGTTTAACTCAAACTTAAAGGATAAATTTACACATGTTCAGTCTAAATCACTGGTTAAGTACCATTGAGGACATTGACACAGGTTTTTCTTGCTGTAACCCTTCCTCTTGTTTAAATTGGCTATGAAGTGATTCATAATGCACTGTCAAAGTAAGTAAAAGGGGACAAAAGCTTCAGAAGTTCAATTGAAGCTACAATTGGACGAATGTTTCAGATTTTCAGTTAAAAAGTTGACTTTATGTTTCCTTAAGTTAGAGCCTTTTTCCTACTAACTATTCTTTCTGTTAGTGTCCTGACACTGCAGCTCCACAAGCTACAGCCTGTTCATTCTTCAAAGCAGCAAGTACTAAAGAAGCTGAAGCTCAATGTTAGTGTCAGAGAAGCTTTTGCTAAGATAGTACAGAGAGAAAAAGGTGTGCATTTTGATCATACTGTCCATTCTTAAAAGACTGAATATCAACCTTAGATATAATGTCTCTAAGTTTGGGATTTTCAAATCTATTACAGCTCTTAGAGGAGACACTCTGGATATTCAGCTATCTTCTTGGCTAACTGTGTCCTTACACCAGCTCTGTATTTGAACTATAGATATGACATCAAAGTTGATCCATTTCCACTCACAAAGCAGAACCCGGAATATGAAGAACAGTTCAAGCAATAAATACTGTAGCTGTAAATGATTACTCTTGGCTTCAGCCTTTTACCTGTGAAGACTGCGTTTATTAAAAAGATAAATCATCATGAAGACCAGAGGCCTGTCTATGGGAGAAAATCATTTTGAATTTTAGAAAAGAGTGAAAACAATCACAGACACTGCACAGAGAGTGAGCATATGCAGTACTACAATTTATCCTGAAATGTCCTGAAACAGAAAACACTTGTACTGAGCGACATGAACAGGATGCATCAGTCAATGAAAACTGCAATGGCTGTTGAAACTATTGGCAAATCACCACTGACCTCAACAGATAGATGTCTTAAGTGTATAGTAAAAAGTAGTCATGTCGTTTCAATACTTTTGGAGGACACTGTAATTGTGTAACCTTTTAGCTCTGTGCGTCGAGATCTCCCTAGTTTATGTCTCTCTAGTTCAGTTCTGCTGCTAAACCTGGTGCATCATCATTTTAAATCAAGATTGGCAATATTCTATCAGATATGGCTCCAAGTAAATTCTCCATTACATTGCTTTTCCGTAAAGAACAGCAGCAAATAGTGCAATACAAGGTGACAGGTTTAACAGTTTATTTCAGTGCATTTTCCCAAGTACACAGTTGTAATCTACTGAGTACATGTATGGATCCAGCTTTATACAAAAGTTTGAACCAATGGGCAGATAACAATATTGTGTTGAAATAATTATGAATGAAATTAAATTACTGACGTGCAAAATTGTGGCAGCCTAAAATTGTGCACATGCCACATTTTTCACTTTCTACTTTTTTGTTCTTAAAATGAAAACATACTCCAAATATCTATTAAAATTTGAAAACACACTCTCATTTTTAATTGATAACTGCTGCAGGGGTTGTGTTAATGTTTTTTATAACTTCAAACATTAATAAAATATGTTATTTGCCCTGGGGAGGCTAAACTTTTGCACCCAACTGTATGTGACTTAGAAGTGCACAAGTATAAGGAGCACAGGATCACGGTCAGAGAACGATCTGTGATCAATGTGCTACATCCTCAGTGAAGGATATGCTGATCATACAGAACATACAGGAGTGTGGCTGTCAACAAATCAAACTGGACAGCATAAAAAGGTGTTAATATAAGCTACATTTTCTTCTGCTTTTGGAACAGTTTTTTCACATTTTGGTTCATTAAATGTTACTTATAATGTGTAAGAACCTCACCTGCTCAGAAACAAAAGAATCAGTGCTATCACAAAAAATAGTATATGTTACATGAAATCAGATAGATAATACAGGTACTAATCAGTGTTATGGCAGTGCTTAAATAAATAACACAAAAAACACATCATTCTATAACATGACACATTGTTACATCCAATATATTTCTCAATATATCACAAAAACATGAATGTAAATTTTCCAAATCCCCAAAACCCCAGAACCCTAACTCCTTTAAACCCACTGTATTTGCTTTTCTACAATAAAAAGCTCCACTGGATTAATGGTGGTCTTGACGATTGTAAAGTGACAGGATGTGGTCACTAATCTACTTTGTTGTTAATCTTTCCATGTTATTACAATGAAAACTCTCCCAAAAGCTTCTTTATAGATATGTAATGAGAAAAGAGATGTCTGTCAGACACCTTTAACTACAGACAATAAATTATTGTTATTTATGTTTAATAAAATGCTAAATATAAAATTAAATGAACTACTGAAGCAAATGGAACACTATGGAGGCTAGCACAGATGTGGGCCTCCCAGCGGTGCATGAGGAAATGTGACCGAAAGGCACAGAGGGAAAGAGATGAGGCAAAGATACAGCATGAGGTGTACTGGATGAAACACAGTCTCATTCACTTCCAACAGATATCAACATCTGTCCATGTCCATTACAAATAAATGTCCATAAATCTGCTATAAAAAAAACAGACAAAAATCTCTCTGTGAACATCGTATTGGCTCTACAGGTTGGAAAACAATGATGACTGTAATGTGGTAAAGGCACCTACAGTATAACCTCTTCAGTAAGATGATTGCTCAAACTTTAGTATAAGTGAAGTTTGCAGTACATATAAATAGTCACAGTATATTACAGCAGTCAGCAAAGATTGTATTCTAAAATGGAAAAATACAAGTTCCTTTGATTCCCTGACATTGTACTCAAGTACAGGATACAAATATTACAAACGATAAATATGACCTAAAGCATTAGATTACAGCGACAAGATTACTACTGTACTACTCCTTGTGGTTCTACATCTTATTCACTGTGCTCACCAGTTTCACTGCTGATTTCACAAACAGCAAACACAGCTTCTCATCTATGGCTCATCACAGCAGCTGCTACACTCCTCACAAACCTGCCTCCCTGCATGTTGTCAAGGTCAGTCATCTTCTTTCGATGCCTTCGAGATGATAACCTCCTCCTCCTGAAAGCAGCGCCTGAAGAAGGTGAGCACTGAATTTAGCATGTAGTGTCTGCTCTTGACAGAGGCAATGGTGTGTCCTTCATCTGGGAAAATCTAGGCAGCAAGAAATAGAATTTAGCAATTATTAAATAATTATAAGTATTATATTATTGTGTCTCCATATCAGTTTCAATTATAGCATGAAGAACAAGATTTTTTTCTGTTACACAACTGATATGTTTCATTCAATCCAGGTGTCCACACTTCCTACATTAGCTTGTATGACTCCCATGCTACACATACCAAGACAAGAGAGTATTTTTCTGCTTTGAATGAATGTAGAAGCCTGACCTTACCAACAAATCATCCAATTACAGACAGTACAGTCTGTGATTATATAAAGATCCATATGAATTTTATCGTATGTCATTGTCTTTTAGTAGAATTATCCATCAAACATTGTCATTGTCCCACATTTTCAGTCCTGGCACAGACTGGTCATCTGGTTGTTAGTGTTAATGCTGTCATATACAGCAACAGGATAAAATGCTGTCATCTTCTCCATGACTCAAGATGAGAATGTTATAACCCCATTAAATGGCTCTTCATTTTAGTATTATTATTATCATAGTATTATCATATTAGGGGCAAACTGCACCTTCCAGCTTAATATCAATACATGATTTAATTAGGTGACATGTAGCAGATGACAGAAGCAATAGCTGCACCATGGTGGGAAGAAGGGGGACATCAGGACACTGTAATAGCAGACAACTTGTTTCTTAATGGGTCTCTTCAAACCAGTATTCAGAGCTGTTACTGTAGCAAGTTTAACCCAAACCACAAACACCTGAAGCTGTTTTTGTGTCTTTATCTGCTCTACATATGCTGCAATGATAAAAAGTCCACTGTATGATAACCTGTTAACTTTCATCACTGAGTCAACTGAGAGGTAGAGTAAGGTCCTACAAACCAATATGTATGATCCCAGCTAGTAATAGGTAGTATGGCAGCCATTTAGCAGCATACTTTTCAAAGCACACGGTCGACGTTGCAACCAGCAGCTGAGAACACTCTTAGCTAAGCTACTTTAGTTTAGGAAGAATCTTAGTGCTAAGATAATATGGTGCTACAGTAGCGTGTTAATGCAGTTGTGTGACCTGACTTCAGTGCTGGGTGTGTGATACTTAAGATCCCTTCTAGTTAGGCAAGTGAAATGAATTGTACTTGAGAAGAAATTGCCTCAGTCACCTGGAGAGTGTAGTTAACATTTGATGCAGACAGAAGTTTGACGAGCTCAGCGGAATGCTGGAAATGAACAGTGGCTGAAACAGAACAGATTGACATGGATTAATCTCAGCTTGGTAGAACAGTCCATCACCACAGTTCCACAGCATTTAATGGAAAATAACAGGACTTATACGTGTTTAAACAAAAATTAAGAAGCTTCATCATATGTAACAGTAAGATAAGGATTATGTATCCAGTGATGTAGTCAAACACACAGAGAAAAGACAGAAAGATATTGACACATCTATCCAAGCAAATTGATGCACAAAAAGCTGAAGATAATTATTATTAATTATAAATACGCAGCTGCATGTAAAAAAAATGTGTAGGACTAGAAAAAAATCACACATGAAGGATATGGAAGAGGATTAGTGCAACTATTCTGAATTTAAAGCATTCTGAGATTAATGTCAGAACTCAATCATATCCAATATAGTGGCCAAGGTCAAGAAAGTCTTGTTTGAAAAGACAACTTGGGTCACATACAAGATATTACTGAAAGACTTTTCTTAAGACCAAGGCTAATTTGTAATGGTATGTATCTATTATACACTGTCTACTTTCATGTCTGCACCTATACACTCACCATCTGCTGTGCCATGCATAATGAGGAAGCTGAGCGGATTCAGTGCTGTGACGTTACTGAGCAGACTGGAAATCTGCCGGAGACAGTACACGGTAAAATTACACTGAACAGACAAACAGCAACAGTTTCTATCAGGTCTAGATAAAAGCTAATTAACTGTAATGTAATGTGATTCCAAGTGCACATTCTGCTCTTTATTCTACATTCACAAGAAAGAAAAAAGAAAAGGAAAATCACTTTAGCTGCTAAGTAATTAACAATATAGGCTAATAGGATGCTGACTGTACAGGAGAAATCAAAGGTAGATGGCACAGACATCTGCACAGGTTTATTACTGTATGTCCCTGATCTTAAATTTATTATTCTCGTGCGTGTGTGGGTATGTATGGTGTTTTGTGACTGACTGTCGCACAAAGGTGGGAAAGAAGGTAAAGCTTAGTTGACATGAGACAGTACAAACTTAGGTGTTTTTTGCTGAATTAGGTCTGGAAGTACTGACTAGCAGCAGAAGCCTCTAAACCACATGTTTTTGTGATGATGTGTCACTCAGTTTGTATTTTGATGATTATTTGAACCAGTACAAACTAACACTGCAGATTATCACTTCCCGTTTTCTTTTGATTGTATCATCTGTGTTCTTTACAATAGAAATGCAGGAGTCTGAATAATATAACATCCCAATGGTTTCGTCTTATAGAAATAATAAATTATAAAGTGAATCTTTATAATTTTGTTGAAACTGATCCAGTGTGAAAGTGAACTGAAAGTCAGTGGTTTAAGCTTCTGGACAAGTGTATTTAGCAAAACAGATTTGCTATAACACATAAATACAGTAGAATTATGACATACATTCATATAAACACCCTTCCCTTTATTTTTAAAAACAACAGCAAGCCACTTCATGTAGCACTTACTACATTCAGATCACTGTTTCACAAAATAAAAGTGGTATTACTAGGGAACCACATGATTTGACTCAGTTTTGCCACAATCAGACGCTCAGCTGCACAATCCAGACAGTAACAGGTTATTACTGTCTGGAGGAGCCATCTCTCACATGAGCTGTTTTTGACATAAGAGACAAGAAAGGTGACTGCCTGACAGGGCAAATAATCAGAGATTTCTCCACCTTCAGATTCCACTTCACCTAACCTTTCTGTGCGGTGCTGTGCTGCCAATGTCCTTCACAGTATGAATGAAAATAGCAAATATGCTTACTCCCACACACTTTTTATTTAAGATGCTCTGCACTGGACATTGCATCTGCACAAATAAAATATGCTCCTGTGTCTTTGTTACATGTTGAAAGGGATAATGCAGTGTTGTACCTGTACATCTATTCTATAGGGTCAGTTAATGCTGTTAAAAATATAGAAAAAGCAGGGTCTACCACGCCACTGTGTTTGGCGTAGTATCTGCCCTTTTGTCACTATTCATGTTGTATTTTATCTTATTTAGATTTCATTCTGCCCTAGTTTTTACTGTTCATTCACACTCTCAGATACACCTGGCCACAGCCCCTCAGCTCCTCACACACATACACACACAGTCACACACGCTCTCGCTCTGCCTTATAGTGTATCTCCTGTTCTGACTCTCCTCTCCACTCTATTCACTCTATGAGCCTGACTGCTCTCACCTCTCTCTCTCTCTCTCTGGTCTGTTCCTCTCACCTTTTCATCCATGGCAGCCTGCTTATATTCCTTATACGGTTAATGTCCTTTCTCTGCTCTCTCCCTGGTTTGTTGCTCACTCTAATGAGTCTAACCATTTTCACCTGTGCCAGTTCCTTCATAAGCAGATCTGTTTCCTTGAGTTAACTAGATCTCCTGATACCTGGGTTTAAGTTTTAAAACCCTGATTATTCTGATTCTGGACTTGTATAGTGTATAGCATTATGGATTTTGGATTTGATGAATCTCTCCTTCTTGCTTTCTGGAAATGAACTGTACTGTGTTTTATGACCTAAATCTCTGCTAACCTCTGTTAACCTGACTGAAGCTATTTTTTTCCACTAAAATGTGAAGAGCACCAGTGACATGCAATCGTACTTGATATTTGTGATCCTCTCTTACTGGATAGCCAAAGTATTTCTCAGCAATGGCTGACCCTTCAGAGAGACACAAAACAGTTAATGGTGGAGACAAAGTCACACACTGAACAATTCATTCATGATGACTCCAGTCATCTTACCATAGAGTCTCCAGTTCGTTATAGGTGCCACAGCGATGCCACACTTGAACAAAGAGCTGTGAGAGAGGAGCAGGAGAGAGGAGAGGAACCCTCCATACGCCTGGGGAAAAAGGAAATTATGCTCTAAAAGTGTGCTGCCTAAGAAACAGTTTAATATGTATAATGTTATTTATTTATTAGATACAGACGCTCAGATGAATTACCTTTCCATAAACTCCAACTTTGTTGCCATCAATGTAGGGTAGTTTGAGCAGGTGCCTGAAAAATGATGGTGGGTTAGTTGAGTTAGAGCTCTGTATGCTTGTGTTACTTAGACCAAATTTAAACAAAGGTGCTCTCCTACAAATCCTAACAAACATTTGTGTACATTCATGGCTTTTTTAAACCTTGTTTAGTAACTATGGTTTTCAGATATGTTTTTAAGCTGATAGCAGTTTTAGCCATCTGAGGCATGAAGGTCACAGCCATTCTATCCTGGCTTTTGACATTGTCCTTGTGTGCAGAGATTTCTGCAAATCTTTTTTGTTTGTTTGTTTGTTTTTTACTTTTAAAAAAATCTATTAAAAAAAATCAATTAAAAAATAAATTTGTCCCCTTAGGATCAATAATGTATGTATTTATCTATAATGTTTTGTCACTGAAGTCTCTGCCCACACTGTCTTTTACAGAGTAGTGAACCTCCTCTTGTTTGAAAGAATACAATCAAGATACTGACCTGTTGAGTTAACCTGCCAGTTAATGTGAGATGTTCAGCCAGGTGTTTGATTTAGCATTACACTGATTCATGTCTTTTCTTGCCTTTTTGTTTTTTTGCTGGCATTCGATTGTGATTTTGTTTTTTATTTTCATTTTGCCATTTATGCATAATTTTTTTGTTGTAGCACCACGTCTCCCAGCAACACTGAGGTCAGCTCAGTAGTAAGTATTCACTTAATCGTCGAGTACATTTTAAGATACATGAGAAATAATATTTGATAAAAAATTTGATTACTATTTAGCTTAGCAAGATATTTAAAACATACATTCAAAAAAAATTTACAGCATTTTATACAAAAATACCAGCACTGAAATTAGGCAAAGCCCACTCTGTATATATATTTAATTTGTTTAGCTAGTCAGGTAGATTTTACTGAATCATTTTCAAAAAAAAGAAAAGATTTTACTCTATAACTGTGATCTGGTCCTGAATGTCAACAGTTCCCAGTCTGTGGTGAACCTCGTGCAGGATCCTCTGACCCTGGAAGCCACTGCCCCGACCGTCCAGGCGAGCCACGATGATGCTGTCAGAGCTGACCAGGACAGAGTCCCAGCTGAGAGAGAAGCGGTCACTAACAGCCTGACCACCAGGGGCGCTGTCACTGTAAAAGGACAGAAAAAGTCAGTTAACGTCACATTAAAGACGCTCAAAGACTATTTTGGACGTTAAAGTAAGACAAACCTGAATTCTCAGCATTTTTTTAACAATTCTAGAAAGTTATATAAATTTTTAAGTAAGCAAATACAGTAACTGTCGTAGACAGTAACAGTAACTGTTGTAGAACAGGTTGTAAAAATGCATTTCAACATGAAATTACATACAGAACCAATAGCAGTGGGTACTTCTTTTCTTCATCCAAATCAACTGGGATGAGTAACTCCAGTGGCAGTTCTGCAAAACAAGTCAATAAAAGACCTGAATGGTTTTATATATTGTGTCTTTGTCCTCCAGACTAAACTTTCTTAGAATTCAATGAAGAATGCACAACATAGTCATTTAAAACACCACCATGATAGTGTAGATGTTGAGCTTTAATTCAAGGGGTTCGACAAAAGTATTCAATTAAGTATATATATGAATTCCATTCCATTCTGTTTATTAATGGTATGTGCACTTTGACCTCAGATTGATTAATACATTCTCAAACATTACTAATGAACCTGAAATAAACACAGTCCTTGTTTCTACTCAGAAGGCAGTTGTCTCTAATAATGAATACAGATAGAGACAGGATGCCATATGGTGAGCTGTCCACTTTAATTGAAACAATATGTGGTTGCATTTCTGATTCCATAATCACCTCAGAAAGCTTTGCACCTGTTTTTCTTGAAGTTTCATGTCTGACTCTGTGATGCTGACTTTTCACTTCATGTATGGTATTATGATGAAAACTAACTACTATCACTGTCAGTGTGTTTCCGCACATGGCCTGTGGTGAGTTACCTGATTTAA